>BMAV01008152.1:0-29821 GCA_019973955.1 Trichonephila inaurata madagascariensis | reverse complement strand
GACTACATTTTTTAATGGGTTAAAATGAAATATGATAATAAATAAAAGCATTTAAATATGTGTAATAATTTCAAATGAGCTACTTGCATATTTATGAGGGTAAAGGTAAGTATTTAGATCAAAATTAATTAACTTATTAATTAATTTCCTTCAGAATTCTCAAGTTATTACAATGCGATCCTCAATGGCGTAATGTCTAATTTTAAAACATAATAATTCAGATAGTTTTATACGCAAATACCGTGACACATAAAAATATAATTATTTTTAAATAAAAATTGACTAATTTAAACTCTTGAAGCTATTCATGTTATGAACTAGAAATTTTTTTAATATATTCTGTAAATTTTATTTTTAAAATTATGTCGAAAAAAATTTTTATCTCCATATTTATAATATTGTATACAGTCAGACCCAGATTTAACGACTTTATCGGAACCTAGCATTTAATTCGTTAATTTCAGATTCGTAATATAGGGGTCAAAAAATACAAAATTGTTCGCATTTATATTTTTGTAATTTTAAAATAAGCAAATAAACAAATAATATCCGCAGTTAGAGAAATAACATACATTTTATTCAGCAGCTAAAAACGCTATTAGTGAATTATCACGCGCAACTAAATTGGAAATTTTTAAACATTGAGAAATAGATGTTTGACAATCTTTTCATTCTTAAATTAGAGTTTTTCCTTATTTTTACGTAGAAAAAATACCGCCCTTTATATCATGTTACATGAGTATGTTTTTTTTCAAACAAAAAAGGCTTAAAAATGTAACTTTTGAAATTTCATTATCAATTACAGCATAAATAGCTACGCTTTCGTTTGTGATATTTTGCCACATGTTTCACAAACTTTCAAAAGCAAAATTTTCTGTAAAACCATACGTATTACAAACCTTTTTTTTTCTCGAGAAAGGGGACAAATTATAAAATCTCTTAAAGGGGGCCCGGGCATTCCGGAGCCCATTTTAAAATTTAAATTTATGTCCCTTTTTTTCTCAAAAACTACTTTTTTTCAGGAAAAAAATTTATGCAGTAGGTTACGCATACTACTAATAATACTTTAACGAAGGGTTTTGTTTTTTTTAAAAAATTAAATCAATTATGGATTTTTTAAAAATTGTTCAATTTTTCCCCCTAAAATTTAGTTTAAAAAAAGCTTTAGCTAAAAAGGTTTTTCAATATATATCTAATTCGCTCCATTAAAATGTGTAAACAGATTAAAAGTCTGCTCTCTGAAATTTTGAGAATTATATCTTAAGTAGTTTTTGGGTAAAATGTACATAAAGTGAAAAATATTACATTTTGAGAAAACAGGCTTTAAAGTGAAAATTTGTAATTTTTTGATAATTTACTTTCATTAGTACTTTCCAGAAGCACATGAAGCATTTTTTTTTTTTTACTTCTCTCTTCATACAAAAGACTTCTAATTTTCTTTTCATTATTTTTAACAATTTTGCCTTTTTTTGGGATCTCAAGATACTTTCGTTGGGCGACACGAATCCTACTTGCATCAATTTTTTTGAAGCATGACACACAGTTATAACTTGGTGCAATATCAGAATGTTTTTAAAATCATTTAATTTTGCTATAAAGCTCATATTGAACTGTACAATACCCTATTTTAATATTTTAAATTCACAAATGTAGATCTTGAAAACATCCAAAAGGGTTTTTTTAAAAATGACACATTTGGGGTTTTAGTCTTTCCATGTAAAAAATTTTTTTTAATAATATAGGTTCACTAGATCTCTAAAAAATTTGGGTTCTTTAATTCATTATCTTTTTAGCACGTGTATATGTGTTTATGATTATTCCCTTCGTTACATTTAACTTTGTTTTTTGCTTACCAGGCATTTATACCCGGGACACGTCCATGTTAGGGCTCTCGTTTGAAGACAGAAGATGAAAATAAACACCCCAAAAAGCAGTTTTCATCTGTGTAGATCATTTATATTATTTCTGATAGCCATACTTAATATTTGTTGAATTTTTATATTAAAAATTTGGGTCAGTTAAACCACTTAGGGTTCTTCCATCCCTTTAAAAATTTTTTCTTGTTTCCAAGATAAAAAGACGTGTACCTACTTTTGGATAAGCCTAATTCAGTCAATTTTTCCCACTGGAACTTCATATGGATTCGCGCTCATCAGAAACTTATTTAAGGGGAAATATACGAGTGCTCCTAGCAGAGCTCATTTGATGCGTGTCAAGGAGTAGCTTCATTTAAAAAAATAAACAAAAATACTTCAAATTATCGTATTTCTTCTTATGATATATCATTCGAAATGGAAATATTTCAGCTTTTAGAAAGTATAAAAAAGTGAAAATGGATAATTTTTCAAAAATTCATGCGCCGGACAACCTTAAAAATGTTTCCTGTGGAGTGAAATGGGAAAAAGGAGTTCCTGTCCTATTACTAAGCCACGTGGTAGGTTACACTCATGACTCATATACACCTGTGAAGTCTAATACTAGGTGTCAAAATTTTCAGAGAACAAAAAAAGTTTTTCATTCTGTTCCGGGCAAAAAGGATGCCATTAAAAAAAAAATGCAATTTTTTCTAGTCCAAGTTAATTAAAAAAAATTCACCTGTTTAAATAATGCAGGGTTTATTATTCGTTAAAAAGGGGCTTTTTGCTTTCATTTTAATCGGGGAAAAGAAAAAAAATTCTCTTTACAGGTCGTTCAATGGGGTCCGACTATATATAAGAATTAGTTCTCCCACCTTCACATATATAATACTAAATATATAAGCATGTAAATAAATAACAAAGTATGTGTTACATGTTCATTTGGGAGAAATATTTCTTAAGGTATCCGACTATACGTTCGAAACCGTGATTTTAAAAAAGCGCATAAATGGATAATTTTCATGATATTTAGTGTCACTTAGATTAGAATACGTGTATAAAATGGTTTTAAGGACATTTTGACAAAACAATTATTTAAATACAATATTTGGGCAAAAAATTAACTCAGAATAACCTTTTTACAAAATGTTCTCCTTTTGTGAAAAAAAGCTTCTATTATAATAATATTTTGCCTTTATATCGCTCAGACTTCCGTACGGAGGCTCAAATATGATTTTTGAAAAAATCATATTATTTTCAGAGTTACAACCCATTGAAATAATTATCGGCGTTTTTTTCTTAAAATTTCTCTCCTCTGCTGTCGTAAGACATGGATAAACCACTTCTAAGTTATATATTTAAAAAATTTAGTTGAGCCTTCCCTTAAGAGGTCTGAGCTTAGACAGGCGAAATATTATTATAATAAAAATTTTTTTCCGGGAGAATATTTTAAAAATGGGTCATTCTATGTTCCTTTTCTGTAAAAATTTGTCCTTAAAAAATTTTTTTATTGTAATACTATTCTTAAAACTTTTTATACGTTTTCAATCTAAGACACTCAAACTAAATATTATCCATTTATACTTTTGCAAAATCGGTTCCAACGTAGTCAATCCCAAAGTTTGATGTTCATTTGGGAGAAATATTTCTTAAAATTTGAAATATGAAGAAACGTCATAATATTCAGTAATGAGTGAAAAACAATATAAACGATTCGTCGGTTGAGGTGACGCAAAGAAATATTTTTCTTTTCTGTTATTCAATGAGAAGAACACCACTTTCTACCGATTGCTAAAGAATGTGTAATAGAAAGTACTTTGTGACTAATAACAGGAAAATGTGTCATATCATGTAATAGTTGTACTTTTTTTAAAAAAAGTGAGGCGTAGACTGAAGCTGAGGTGTTTTTTTTTTTTTTTTTTTTTTTCTCGATATTATTCAATCAAGCTTTGTACATTTTTTTTCCAGCTTAACTTAGTTTAGGAGTGGTTTTTAAACTTTGTAGGAATGTCATCGTGTAAATTTTTTCCCCAAAACGGCATTTCTTTTTCTCCTTAAGTCAGTTCTTCTCAAAGTTTCAATATTCGGACCCAATATTCAATCATAATTTTAGTCGCCCCCCCTCAAATAAAAAATGTTTTGAATTCAATAATATTATATTTAGATGATAAAACTACGATACGACTTTTAAACCCCTTTAAAAGCACCGGGTATATAAACGTTTCTGTCAGCCAAAGCATCAATTTTCCCCGGGCGTATATATAGTCTTTCCGAAATACGACTTTTTTCGTGCACTGCTTTCCCTAAAAAATCCCCAAGGCATTGGCATGCAATAAAAAGGGCCTTGTCAATGTTTGTGAAGGATTTACTCATTTCAGATTATTTGCCCTTTTTTCCTCCGCCCCCACTCAATACATCACGTACGCGTGTCTACGTTGGAAACGGTTCACATTGGGAAGGAATCGCGTAACTTTTAATCGGCAGTTGAAGGATTTTTTTATTATAAACCGTACAAAAATTATCCAGATAAGTGTTATATTTTGTATGTGATTTTATATTTGACAGTCCTATGGGGTCAATGGTAATTATTAAACTTGTTCTTAACTTAGTATTGTTAATTATAAAAAAAATTGTGTGGCACTGATACATTTATAAGTATAATATATAAGTGCAAATTTGTATTTTATTTTTTATTATATCAGTATGTATTTTGTTTATTTACTTCCAGTGAATTAATTATTTTTTTAAATAATCTTTTGTTTTCGACTTTTCAATATGCTCGCCCCCTTGTAGAGTTGTCACGCTCCCAAGAGGGGCGTGCCCCACAGTTTGAGAAACACTGCCTTCAGAAATTTCGAAAACAAAGGAATGCTAGTTTTTTTTTCAGGCGCTACTATAAAGCTTTTTCATTTATTTCGAGTTATGGTTTCCATTCCTGAGATTGGATCATAAGTAACTAAGCAAAACAAATTTTTTCCTGTAATTTATTACACGAATCATAGATAGGCCAAAGATACATTTTTACTTCTCACAAAAATCGGTACGAAAATAGATTTTTAAATTTTTAATGAAAAAAAATGCTTTTTCTGTTTTTAATCCAGTTTGGCATTTTTACTCAACCTTATTTAGAAATATTTTGAACAATCAAGGTTTATATACATTAATTACTACTTACGTATCCAACTGTCGTCCATTTTGGCCAAATCAAAAACCATCGCCAAATGCTGTGATATGTAGCCCCAAAAAGGAAAAACATTTTCTCTCACTTCCACCCGCGCGTGCTAAAACACAATAACCTTATTCATAAGTTTTCGTATTTTTCTTATGTTTTTGAAAAAAAATGTTTAAATTTGAGGGATCTATCTTTTAAGGAGGCGTTAAAAAGCTTTGTACTAACAGTGTTTACTATGCAGCTTATTTCTTCTTTCAAATTTTAAACTTTATTGGTTGTCTTCGAATTACCATAAATATAAAGATATAAAGAGCGACTTCAATTTTTTGGATGTCTTGTTCAAGAGTAATATAATTATTTTACTTCATACTTTTTAGAGCAAATCAAGCTAAAAAAAAGTAACCTTCAGATTAAAATTTTGTATTTAATTATTTTTATTTACTTTCCCCGCATTTTAAGAAATTTCGCTATAAATATATAAATGTGGAACATAATTAAGTAAGTTTATTAAGGTATTCGAGAACTTTTTAAAAAAACAGCTTTCTGAAACATTATAAACACTATTTTAAAGATTAATAGAAGCAAATATTAATACCCCCCTTCCAGTAAAATTTAAAAAAATTATCTAAATTTTATAAAAAACCCAATTATAAGTGGAATTTTAGCAATATTTTGTCATAATCTCTTTAAAGCAGTTAGAAAAAAAGTAGCAAACTCGAGTCTATAAAATGTATTACTAAAATAAACTACATGCATTTATCTTAGAAATGTATTAAAACTTAAGGTTTTTATTAAAAAAATAAAAGTGCTAGAGCCGATTGAAAAAATGTTATAAGAAATGGAACATATGCATGAGGCTCTATTATTCAAATAAAAGACTATAACTCAAAAAATTCAGACAGTAAGAATTATTTTAGTAAAGTTCTAGAAAATAATGTAAATATCAGGTTCATAGAAATACATTTATAAAATATTTTAGGTTATCAAGCTCTCCATGATATATTTTGAATCATTGAAATGCCCACTTCTAGTGGATAAAATACTCACTTTCGGTTTTTCTAATTTTATGTAATTTATTAGAACTCTACCTCTAGGTAACGTAGAAACAAAATAACATGTTTTGTAAAGCGAAGATTTCTCTATAAAAAACCCTGTGTTTTGATCGAAACTGATCATGTGGCCACGGTAGCCTAGTGATCAAAGTAATGGACTCGTGTCCGGCGTGTCGCGAGTGCGAGCCTAGTACCGCTGAAGACCAGCCGTGTAGGGGCGCGATGCACGTTAAATCTGTCGAGAGCTCAAACGTCCTCCCGTTGGTGTGGTAGTTAGGAGAGGGGATGCCAGCTCAGGTATCGTCCTCGTCACTTGACCATGGTTCAAAATGACGAGGTCCGTCACCAAAAGCCCTTGAGTGGCTGAACAGTGAAACGTTAATATTCACTCACTCACTCGAAACTGGTCATTTTCAACGTGCTTGAACGCCTTAAGGTATCCGACTATGTTCGGAACCATGATTTTAATAAAGCGCATAAATGGATAATTTTCAAAATTTTTAGTGTCACTTAGATTAGAATACATGCATAAAATTATTTTAAGGACATTTTGACAAAAAATTCTTTAAATACAATATTTCGGCAAAAAATTAACTTAGAATAATTTTTTTCCAAATGTTCTCCTTTTGTGAAAAATGCTTCTATTATAATAATATTTTGCTTGTTTATAGCTCCGACCTCTGTACATAGGCTCAACTAGAATTTTTGAAATATATAACTTAGAAGTGGGTTTATCCATATTATACGACAACACAGAGGGGAGCAATTTTAAGAAAAAAACGCCAATAATTATATATATATATTTAAATTGGTGTTAACTCTGAAAATAATGTGAATTTTTCAAAATTCATATTGAGCCTCTGTACAGAGTTCTGAGCTGTATACAGGCAAAATATTATAATAGAAGAATTTTTCACAAAAGGAGAACATTTTGAAAAATGATTATTCTAAGTTAATTTTTTGCCAAAATATTGTATTTTAATAATTTTTTTTTTGTCAAAATGTCCTTAAAACAATTTTATACATGTATTCTTATCTAAGTGACACTAAATATCATGACAATTATCCATTTATGCGCTTTTTTTTTAAAATCACGGTTCCGAACGTAGTCGGATACCTTAAAAGAAAAAATTTATGGCAGTAGTTTAAAATCAGTCAAAATCCCCCTTCCGCTACTTTACTTATTGTAAAAAGGATTTTCAACTTTTATTTATTAGCCAACCCATTTTGCGAAAATAGCGTAGTAGGAGTTGTAAAAATTATCATACTTTTTCACCATATACTTATTCAAACATTAAAAAAACATACATTATTAGTTTATTTCTTCAACTATTTTCTTATCCGCTGCAGTTCAACACAGATACCATGTGAAAGTGAAACTCTAATCTTTTAATTAAAATAACTAAGAAATCACTGTTCACCTTGTCAGGGATTTCCTAAGATATATTTTAAAATCAATTAGTTCCAGATTTAAAATCGGTGCACGACGCCTTTTATTTTTCATCCCAACACAAATGGAGCCTTTGATCTTGCACTCTACCGGATTTCTGATGTAAAAGTAAATAAACAGGTTGTTAATTAATGAGGGTTTCAGACATTGACACAAGACCTTTAGTAGTCATTGCGTAAAGTAGTTAATTAGGAATGTGTAATGAAACGTTTATTATAATTAATTATTTCCAACACGCGTAATCCTATTCTAAAGTTATTTTTTTGTAAATAATTGTCCATGGAGTCTTCAGACACAGATAGATGTGCTGGAAATATGTATTTTGAAATAAATTTAATTAACTCATTTTTGAGAGTTGTATTTGAGCTATAAACATTTAAGTAATGCTGTTCTTAGATATTCATATTCGATTTAGTTGATGTTAGATTAAACATATTACATGTTTGGAACCTATTTCAGTCTACACCTTTACTTATCGCCAACTTTGCGATCTTTTGGCGCAATTTTGCACACATATTTAATTCAAAATTGTAAATAATTAACACTGCACTTCAGCATGGGAATTCTTTCTAACTAATGATAGATTAAAAATACATTTTGGTTGGGATCTATTTCAGTTGTAACGTTTATTTATCGCCAATTTGGCGATTTATTGTGTCAATTAATTTAGATAAAATCTATGTAAGAAAGACCTGTTTTTGGTACAATTTGGCACAAGTGTTTAGTTTAATAGTAGTAAATATTTAATTAAGTTTGCACTTAGGTGTTAATATACGATTTTAATTCATATACATATACATACATTTTAGTTAAGAACTGCTTTATGAACATGCCTTTATTTATCGTAAAATGGGCTAATTACTGTTGTAAAATTGAGTAGGAGTCCGTATGATTTTGATCTTAGTAAGGGTATTTATTTGAACCCCCAATCTTAAGGTCAGAAGCCGTGCCGTGCCATGCCATGCCATACAAGCATTAGATGACTGGGACGAAAAGGGATCCCTATAGCGGCCAGTTGTTAAGAGTTTTTATTACAGTCCTTAGGTGTTTGGGACTTGAGGGAGAAGAAGTCGCATACCCTCGTCCTAGAGAAGAAAGTTGTTTTTGCTTTTGACGAACTTTCTGAGCAATATTTAGAGGAGTTTGTTTTCCAGCTATTATACTGTAATAGATATACATCTCGAGTAGGATCTGAGTGTCGTTGGAACGTTTTTCTGTTGACGTTGAAAGCAGTCTATGATTTAGATGGCGGGTTAGATTGACGCATGCGTCGATGCCATTCGAATCACTAGTCATGATTCATTGGAAATGTTTGAGTTAAACTATTCGTGGAATGTATGCTTATATATATATAATCAACCAATAGAGCGTTAGGCTGTGCTGCCATCTAAAGTTGAATTCCTGGGTCACCACTACGGCAACCACCTGTTGATGATGGAGGGGTGAGTGACCCAAGGTACTTTAGGGACAAGAGTAATTTCAGCTTGCTGCTTGAGTCCAAAGTGCACAAGTTAGACGACTGGAATAAAAAGGAGTCCCTATTCCCCGTCAGTCCTTAAGTACCTTTATTCTCGCTCTTTGTTGGTTGAAACTTGTAGTAAAAAGAGTCACTGCAACAGAAAAATTATCTTTTTGACTCAATTTGGATCTAACATTTAATTTAATTATTGCAAACGTTTAAGTAAGGCTGCTGTAATGAATAGATATTCAATCCTAATTGATAAATTAAAAATACATTTTGACTGAGACATATTTCATTCATCAACAACTTAATGAACAATGAACTATTGTCGTCAAATTGGATAAAAGTCCGATTCGAAAAATAAGCAATTGGAGCTTTTTAGCAAAAAAAGGATAGTTTAATTTAGCCTTAAGGTATATGACTACGTTCGGAACCTTGATTTAAGAAAAGCGTATAAATTAATAATTTTCATGATATTTAGTATCATTTGAATCATTAGTATCATTAGAATAAATGTATTTAAATGCAATATTCTGGCAAAGAATGAAGGAATTACCTATTTTCAAAACGTTCTCCTTCTATGGAAAATGTTTCTATAATAATAATAATATTTTGCTTATGTAAAGCAAAGTTTCTCAGAGCACCTGAACTAGGAATTTTGAAAAATTCACATTATTTTCAGTATTATTACCAATTAAAATAATTATCGGTGTTTTTTTCTTAAAATTTCTCCACTCTGTTGTATTAATACATGGATAAATCTTCTTCGAAATTATATATTTCAAAAGTCCTTCAGACTTTGTATTGAGATTGAATTATATATATGCAAAATATTACTATTATAGAAGCATTTTCCATAGAAGAAGAATGTTTTGAAAATATGTAATTCTGTATTCATTCTTTGGACAAATATTGCATTAAAATAATTTGATACTCTTATTAATATTCTGAAAACAATTTTTCACACATATTCTAATCTAAGTCACCCTAAATATCATAAAACTTATCCATTTATACACTTTTGAACAACAGTTCCAAACGTAGTCGGATACCTTAATGCTCTGAAGTTAATTATTTCTCTCTCTATATATATATATACATTTATTATACGACATGTCGAATAATAAATAGATATGAAAATAATCAGTGAAATTGCATTGTTCTCAAAAACATAGTTTAAGTCATGGAGTTAAAAACATTCTAAATAACTACAAATCATACATAACAAGTTACGCATTTATATTACTGTTACCTTGAAATGAATAGACTAAATGGCTTAAATTACGTCCTTATTTTGAATAAATAATTTAGTGTAATTAAAAGCAAGAAAAAATTTCGCAACACTTTTTTACAAAATACAATATTTGTATGCCATTGTAGCAATTTGTAAGAGCACTACACCGAAACGTTTGCAAACATCCTTTTAAAAGTTAAAAAATGTTTCATTAACACTACATCCAATATTTATTTTTAATCAATTCTATATATACTAATATAAACATAATCATTTCCTTCCAATTGAAATAACTATTTATTTTATTATCAATCAAACAAAATCTTTAAATCTTATTGAAACCTTTGAGAATACCACAAGATATATCGCATATTAAAATAATAGCTTTTGATAAATGTTTGACATGTTTACTTCAATTGTTATTCTTATTAAATTCTTTATACTAAAAGCATAACAAAATATTTGGAATTTGAACAATCTACTTAATATCGAATGGAAGTGTATGTCTTCGAGGCATACATTTTTATGAACAATAGATAAATACTACTTACGTAACATCTTATTAAAAATAAACAATTTCTGCTTTTAAAAGTATCTAAAACAGCGGTCCTTCAAAAACTTTTGATGGTCCACAGAAAAATTGAGACATTGTTTATATTCTTTTGAAGGTTCAGCTTCAAAAATGATGAGTAACAAAACGTAATATGGAATATGGGTATATGGGTTATACTTTTGAAAATTTAGCTACTATCAACAAGAGTTCTGGTACTTACGTATTGCAACCTATTGACAACATTATATGAAAAGAAGAAATATGGTTGCCAATTAAGCACGTACGATGTATTGGAAATTTGGGTTGCCAACTTGGCGAGTTATTAAATGAGTTGACGATTATTGCGGTAACAGGCAAGTACCAGAGTTCTTACAAGTTTAGCGAATAATTTAGCAAACTTCTGCTGTTTTATCTGGCAATATCTGAAAGTGAGAGTTGGCAACCACGATACATTGGCGGCATACAATTTCAGTTTATTGATATTGCTTTGTGTTGGTAGTTTGTTCATGCTATTCATGAAGTTCTTTTACAGGGATCTGGACATAAAAACTAGGGACGTAAATAAGTGACAATATAGTTATAATGGTCAGTCATATTACTGATCTTTCAATTATAAGGCATAGTGGTCCATTTAGTGGTTCACAAAGTTCTTAAGATCGGCAACCTTGTTTTTCTTACAAAGCACTACACCCGAACACCCGGCTGTCTCGTTAGCTTAGACCGGGGGAATAACTTTTTCTGCTGGACCGCATGCATCTTCAGTGTTTCATGACCCCAAAATTTTAGTTACTTCACCGGGCCACAACATGAGGATAAATGGGAGGGGGGGAGAAATGCTTTAAGAACAAGATAACATTGAAAATTTAAAATGTGGAAAATTGATCAAAATATTATGTTCAATATTATCAAAATTTTATAGCTCCTATTTTGCATTTTATAATTATTTATTTTTCTTTCTTTTTTTATTTTCGTCACTAACACTAAATCAGAAGCATTTAAGAAGCAACCCTTTACAATTTCTGCATCAGTAAATGGTTTCATATGATTACCAATAATATAACAATTCATAGGATGTTTTTTTACCGCTGTGATATTTCTACAGAGCTTTTTTTGCGTTTTATTATTCAAGAAAGCTTATCTATCATCTCTTGAAAGATATTGGGGAAAAGTGTCATTGAATGTGTTTTCTGTTTATTGGTATTATTTTAAATCGTTTTTCGTGACAAACAAACAATACTACCATGTTTGTTTTTCATAGAAATAGTCAACCTCCCAATCGTCTTGAAACGATATATTTCCTTCAATTTTTTTGTTGCAAGATTGAAGTTAGTTAAAAATTAGTTCCCCCCAAAAAATTTGTCCTATTCCCACTTTTTTTAGTTTACCGTAACTTTTCCCAAATAGAAAAAAGAATACCATTCTGTACCCGTACGACACCAACAGAAAAAAGCAAAATTGATATATATTTCTGCCCAAAGAATTTCCGCCCAAAATTTTTTAAACAATTGAAGGGTATTAAAACCCTTGGGTGCCCTTTCCTAGATTATCAGCTTGATTAGAGGTGTAGGAATAAATGAAAAACCCAGAACTGCCATAATTTTAATATTACTTTATTAAGATCTTAACTTAAACCAATAAAATTGGAAAAAAGATATGTGAGAGAACTACGGTGGCTAAACACACAATATATAATACCGAAATAACGTAATCGGACCACTACAATAACTAACTCCCTTAATTTCAATGGAAACAGATCCGAATATTAAATGGTCCTCCTACCTTAATGTCCCACGAAACAGAATTATCTGATCCAACTAAGTTGGGTTCACTGGCGTGCAATTGTTGCACCTTGACTAAACCCTTCCTTCGTTGAGTATCTAGCTTAAACGATCTGGATCTATTCGATGCTATGTTCTTTCATCGGCTAACTCCCAAGTCCTTCAACTACCGTATCCATCCACCTTGTTCTTGGTCTCCCTCTTTTCCACTTTTCCTCTGGAGTTAAAAAAATCATTCTCTTTATAGGAGTTTAATCGCTGTGTCGAAATACGCTTCCCAGCCACCTTATTTGGAAATCCTTGATCACTTCGACTAGGTTAGGTTCTCTATATTTCCATTAAAGTTCAAGGTTGTATCGTATTCTCCGGATTCCGTTTTCTCTAACTGCACCAAAAACTTTCGTAATATTTTTCTCTCAAAGTCAGCAATTTCTCCTCGTCTTCTTTGTTAATTGCCCAGCATTCTCTACCGTATCAAGGGGTTTACAAAAGTCTTCTATATTTTTTTTTGCACATGTTTTAAACCCCGCCTCCGTCTGTTTAAATTAATCGTTAAGAATAGTCTTAAAATTTTTCTGAGAGCAAAATACACTAAATCAAAAAACAATACCATTTGGAAAAAAAAAAAATTTTAGTGGTAAAGTGAAATACTAGCGAAAAAAAAAAGATCGTGAAATACAAAGAATGAGGGGAAAAAACTATATTGTTAAAGAAAATAATCAAGAAAAAAAATTCATTTTTCCCATCATCTAGCGGTATTTATATGTACCATTCCATTTAAAATGACACAAAATAACCATTTTTACGAGTATTCTAATGATACTTAGCAGGAATATTCTTTTTAATCCACTCTTCCAAGATATATGGGTTCTATGATGAGTATTTTAGTGGGGATTGATTGAATGAATATTGACGTCACACTGTTCAGCTACACGAGGGTTTTTGGCGACGGATCACGTCATTTTGAACCATGGTCAAGTGACGTGGACGAAACCCTGGCACCTCCCTCTCTAACTACCCACAAAAACACCAACGGGAGGACCAGTTCTACAGATTTAACGTGCATCGCGCCCACACGGCGGGTCTTTAGTGGTACTGGGCCGGAAAAATCGTGGCAAGGCAAGCCATTATCCCATACCTGTACCATTCGGTACCCGGGACATTTTAGTGGGGAAAGGGGAATAGAAAAGTAGAGTTTTGGGGTTTCGTTTTCAGCGGTTTGCGAAGATTATCCTTTTTGTTCCGAAAAAATAGTTAAATGTCAAAGGTAAGTGTCTTATTTTTTTTTTTTTTTTAGGTTAGTTAAGATTTTAGAAAGCGATTTGACAATTTGTTTTAAGTGAACAGTGTATATAATTAATTAGCTCTATAACGGATTAAACTTCCCAAAGTTAAGTATTTTGTTTATGTTAATCCCTTAATTTTCAATGTAGTGATTCAAAACAAAAATATTGCATGAAAAAAACTGCAGTCAATCATAATGCGGTAGATAAAGGGTTAACAAGCATTTCCAAAAGTTTGATTCAGCCGTTCGAATAATACTCAACCAGTCAAATAGTTAAAAAGAAATGGCAGTATTATTTAATTGGGGAATTTAACCAAAATATAACTGATACAAGGCTAGATGTTGTCCATAAAGTTCTTTTCCATTCTTGTGCTATTAGTCTTAAAATAAATTCACGTTTCAAAACTTATTTCCAATTGCTTTAAATGTATGAATCATAAAAATAAACTTTAAATACACCAATAAGTGTATTTAGATTGATCTTTTCAAAATATGTATTTTAATAAAAATAGAAACATAATATACATTGTTCTCGGACGAATTTATTCTCTCCAATTATTTCGCTTATTTTAAACGTACGTGGGATTTGAAATACTAATTTAGTATTCATATCTTTACTATCCATCGAGACAGTTGTTTATTTTGCACACGGCGAAGAATGAATTCTAAACAGAGTAATCACTGCAGAAATAAGTCCGTCGTGCGGAGGAAGGAAAAATAACATAAATTGGAACGTTTAAATCTTACACGAAAACCCACAATGGAGTTTTTGTTATTGTTCGTGGAATTTATTCTGATTATGTGTATCATTGATATTTATTTGGAAATGAGGGTACAGGATAAATAAATCCGAATTTTTTCCCATTACTATTTTATTGTATAATTTTCCAGGCAAAAACGTCTTGTAAGTTTTTAAAAATAAAACGTAATTACATTTGGCAACATGTTAAAATGTATTTTCGACAAAAAAAAAAAAAAGTTCTTGAGAGCTTTATGTAAAAAAACAAGTCATTATTATTAAGTTATATAAATCATAAAAATAGGTTTTGCCCTTCTGTTGAATAAGAAGTATGCTTTTTGATTGTTTAAGAATATGATGATTTAGATTTTACTACATATTAAATTTTTTATTTTTTATTTACGTCCTTTTTAACTGTATTATTTTTATCTAAATATTTGTTTCGGTTTAATAAAACAGGAAAGTAAAAGGGAAAGTTTTAAAATTAAAACTGAAAAATTTTTTAAAAAAATTTGGCAGTGTTTATTTTAGATATATTATTTTTAAAAATTATTGATTTTAACTTTTTCCCCAAAATTTATCGTTATATTTCAAATAAGATTTATATTATACTAGCCGTTACCCACCACCCTTCATTAGGAAGTGGTATACAGTGACGTCTTCTCCCGCAAGAAATATACTCTATAAAAAAAACGAAGCACCAAAAATGAGTCGTCCGGTTGACATAAAAATTGGTGGGTAGAAAGGTTATGCACAGAATAAAATAGGGAAAAAAATTTTAAAGAAAAATAAAAGGTTTTTTTTCAAAATTACATAGTTAAAAAAGAAAAGAGCCCCAAAAAGGGTTTGACCCACCCCCAGCCGGGATGCAAGTTTGGTCACAACCTTGAAAATAGAGTGATAAACCCCCTTGGTTTTTCCCCTTTGCGGTATTTCAAACCCAAATTTTTTCCAATTGTGGGGCCAGGTCAGGGAACATTCCCTGTTAGATGAAAAGTCCCCTTTCCCCATCATATCCCAAACATGCTCGTTTGGGAGAGAAATTGGCGATCGGCCCGACCAAGGAAGTTTTTTTGACAAGCTGTAAAAAAAGTTCATGGAAACCCCTTATTGTATATGGTCTGGGTTTTTTCGGTTAAAAAAAATGAGGCCAGGGTGTTAACAAAGGAACGGTAGCAAAAAAAAGTTCTCGGAATGTCTGGGGTCCCGGGTTGACTGTAAATGTGTTCAAATGACGACCAAAGGGGTCCGGCTGTCAAAAAAAAATGGTGTCCCAGACCATAACCCTGGTTGGGGGCCCCGTGGCTTTAATTGGGAAAAAGCAGGATCGGCAGGGCTGCTCTGGGTTTTTCCAGACACTTTCCTCGATTATCGTCAGGTTGCAGATGGAAGGGGGATTCGTCGCTAAACCAAAGGCCCCCCAGTCAGCATGATTCCAATCTGATTGGGGTCAAGTATTGTAATCTGCTTCGAAAAAAGGGGCGGGCGTAAATGGCAGGAGCGAAAGGGTCGGTACGAGGCAAATTTTTTCCCCCCCAAAATTTTTTTAAAAGGGGGTGGGGTCGTAAAATTTTTTTTTAAAAAAAAAAAAAAAAAAAACCCCCTTTTTTTCCCCCCCCCCCCCAAAATTTAACCCCCTGCCCCCCCTTTTTTTTTCCCGGGCCCGGGCCTTTTTAATTTTGGGTTTTCCCCCCCCTTTTTTCCAAAAAATTAACCCCCAAACCCAAAAAATTTTTTTTTTTCCCCCCGGGGGAATTTTTTCCTTAAAATTTTCCCCCTTTAAAAAAAATTTCCCCCAAAAAAAATTTTTTTTTTAAAAAAGGGGGGGAAAAAAAACCTTTTTTTTTGGAATTTTTAAAAAAAAAAATTTTTTTAAAAAAAAAAAAAAAATTTCCCAAAACAAAAAAAAAATTTTTTTTTTTTTAAATTTTTTTAAAAAATTAAAAATTTTTTTTTTTTAAATGGGAAAAAATTTAAAAAAAATTTTGGGGGAAATTTTTTGGGTTTTTAAAAGGTTTTCCCAAAAAAATTTTAAAAAAAACCAAAAAAAAAATTAAACCCCAAAAAAAGGGAAAAAAAAAAGGGAAAACCCCCCAAAAAGGGGGTTTTTTTTGACCAAAAAATTTTTTTTTTTTGGAATTTTTCCCCCAAAAATTTCCCTTTTTTTAAAATTTTTTAGGGTTTTCCCCCAAAAAATTTGGAAAATTTTTTTTATTTTTGTTAAAAACCTTTTAATTTTTTTTAAAAAATTTTTTTTTTTTTAAAACCCCAAAAAAAATTTTTTTTTTAAAAAAAAAAAAAATTTAAACCCCCCCAAAAAAAAAAAAGGGGGTTTTAAAAAAAAAGGGGTTTTTTAAAAATTTTTTTTTTTTTTCCTTTTTTTTTAAAAAATTTTTTAAATTTTTTTTTAAAAATTTTTTAAAAAAAAAAAAAAAATTTTTCCAAATGTTTAAAAAGTTTTTTAGCTACATCTTAAGAAAGTGTATAATTGCTCGAAATGCTATAACATTGTTTTTAGTAAAACCACAGAATAAGCATAAAAACAACAATTGTGTATCTTCTATAATGGTATAAGTGTGACAAACAACAAGTCGTAGTCATCTTTTAATGAAAAATAATAGTAAGAAAATAATTCCTGTGTAAAGACCAAAAGGTAACATATGTCCGGTAGTGCTCCCTTTTTGCACTAAGTTGTATTCTGTCATTTGAAACATATTTTTACGAATTTTGTGTAATGAATGCATAAAATAGTGTAAAAATTTATATCTGGATGTGAAATACGTTAATACTACGCTCTGTTGTACTTATAGGTGAGGTGGAGACCAAATGGATGCGTCTAAAAATTTTGGAGCAATCTACTAATATCACGATGTATGACGTAAGCGAACTTTTCCGAAAAATCGGTGCAGACTATAAATAGGGAGTCGCTCGCCGAAACTGAGTTAGTATTGTTTTGATCGTTGAAGAGTCGATTAGCAATTAGTTTGGCTGTGGAATAAGGCGTGCGAATATATTACGTATTTGTATTTCTAGACACTGATAGCTGTGTCTGAGCACTGTAAAGGTGTGAAGACTTTCTTGGATTTAGCTTGCGGATTTTACTCTTGTGCATTTCTAAGGATTGTTTTTCGACAGTAAATTTTCATCGCTCCAGAACCGGGATACTCGACCTTTTTTTCTGCTGGCTCACATACATATGTCAGCTATTTCACGCTGGCCGCAACATGAGATAAAACGGGGATGCTTAAAACCACAGTAACGTTGGAAATGTAAAATATGGAAAATTGATCAAAATATTACAACTCCTGTTTTGCTTTTTTAACTATTATTTTTTTATATTTATTTTTGTCACTAACACTAAATTAAAAAATAATTTAAGAAACATTCCTTCACAATTTTTGCATCAGTAAACGGTTTCATATGATTACCAATAATATAACAAACTTCTAAGGATGTCTTTGTAACAGCAACAAAGTGTTTCGTCAGTAGTAATGTCACAGTAGTAAAACAAAGTATATTCAATAAAGCCTGTTTATCCCCTCTTGAAAGAGGGAATATATCATTAAATAATTTCTGTTTATTGGTATTTTTTAAATAAATCTCTTTCGTGACAAATCAAACAAGTACTGATACATGTTTGGTTTTCACTACAAAACAGTCAACCTCCAAATCATTCGAATATTTTTCGCTTGCAAGATATGAAACATTGTTCAAAATTAGTTCCTCCATAAAATTGTCGCTAATCCACTGTTGTCTGTTATCACTAACCGTAAACATTACAAATAGAAAAATAGTATCGATTCGCAGCCTTGCGACATAGACAGCAAAAAAGCAAAATTGATATATTTGATTTCTTGTAAAAGAATTTCCCACTAAATTTTTAATACTTTGTCTTAAATAAAAGAATTTCTCAGAGCAATGGGTCATGACCGTGCCATATAAAAAGGCTTGGTGGGCCGCAGGTTAAGTATCACTGCTCCAAAAGAACTGTCTTGCTCTTTGACACTGATAGCATAAAATCCTTGAGCGCCGATCTACGTAGCAATATGATTGTCTAAACAGTGATTATCAACCTTTTTTCAAATCTTACTATTAGCTCACACTCTCTGTATATTTATTTATTTATCTTGGTAGAATTTTCAATCGTTAATAAAATACATTTTAAAGCGCTCCATTCAGCTGAAATTTTACATACAGAATTATTTTGAATGACAATACAGTAATTTAACTATAATTAATAAAAATTAATGGATTAAAACTAATTATTCAAAGAATTACAAATGCAGCCATATTGGCATCAGTTTTGGCGACTTGTCTCAAAACTTGAAAAGGTTTTTTTTTCTCACATATTAAAGCGCTCGATTGAGCTGAAATTTTCTATGCACTATTGTTTTTAATTAAAAATACGATGATTTAATTATAATTAATTAAAATGAATTGACTGAAACTAATTATTTAAAGAATTACAGATACATAGTCACATTAGTTTATTTTTAGCGACTTGGATCAAAACTTTAAAAGATTTTTTTTCTCATGTTTTAAAGTATTCAGTTGAAATGAAATTTTATAGACACAATTGTTTTGGATGACAATACAATACTTTAATGATAATGAATAAAAATGAATGACTACTTAATGTTGTGATTATGTATATACATATTTATATTAATTGGAACTATTTAATAAAAAGTAGCTAAAATAGAATTTTTCTTTGTTGATCTAAGTAGGAATTGACTAAAAAAAATTTTTTTTTACATTACTTGTTTTTTTGTTGCGGTACACTTTTAACAATTTAAAAATTAGGCGTCATACTAACAATAAAAGAAATTTAAAAGAATTTTACTAATCTGAAATGCACTCTCATCCATCTATCCATGAAAGAATTAATTAAATGTACCACGAATACCGTTTTATTTCTATAAAACCGCCGAACGATTCGGTTCCCGATTTTAATTTTTTCACAGAATATAATTATAATAATTTTTTTAAAAAATTTGCAACACACAAAAATACCGTGGCACAGTGATTAAGAATCACTGGTCTATATCCACCAGAAACCTGACATTTATACAATTCTTTATATAATTACACAATTTTTACAACTTTTGTTATCTAAATATCCCGGCACTTCTCGCGCAAGGTATGTCATACCCACCGTCTATCTTTTTTCAAAGCTCCTTCTAATCTTTTTTTTTTAATAGATGGTTTCTTGTGTAGCTGACTTTAAGGTCATATCCTTTGAGAGGCCTTAGCTTGCAAGAGAATTTTAAATATATTGTTACGTAGATCCGGGGTTCGAGGATTTTATGCGCTTCAATCGCAAAGAACAAGACAGTTCTCTAAGAGCGATGAGAATTTATTGTCGAAAATTCAATCCTTGAAGTACAGGATTCAACAGCAATATTCACAGAATTAATCTCGGAAGGCCTTCACACCTTCGGCAGCACTTAGACACAATTATCGGTGTTTAAAATACACGTATATAAAAGATTATTCACAAGCAATTGCTCTTTCAATAGTCGAAGTAATCACTAATCGCATTAGCAGTCAAAACAATACTAACTGATCGCTAGTCAAAACCAGACTGAATTACTTTCAGTGAACATCTCTCTATTTATATCCCTCGCGGATATTTCGAGAAAGACCCGCTTGCGTCATAGGTCTTGAAATTAGTGGATTTCTCTGCTAATTTCTAGAAGAATCCAGAGGGTCCCAAACCCGCCAAAATGGTCACAAAAAATGACGCCATCTTGGCTTTATCGCCAAGATTTCGCAGAGTTCCCAACAAATCACCATTATTACGTAAGGGACGACGTTGCTTGTGAATATTACAATTTTAACGTAAATTAAATCTAATTTAGAGTAAGTTATATTAAAGGCATTACACATCCAAATACAAATTATTTACACTATTTGACACAAAATTCATAACAATATATTTTAAGATACTGCCTTTTCGGGTAAGCGGTTCTGCGCGTGAATCGCCGTTACAGTTCTGAATGCATGAGCACGTTTTGAATCTTCCTTATGCTATGGCGTATTATTGTAATTATGATGAAGAAATGTGCTATTTAAGTAATTTAATAGATACAGTATTTATATATATATATATATAATGCAACAACATTTTTGGATGAAGAAATTCTCTTTGCGGTTATGAGCGGAAGAAGCAAATGATGAAGGCAAGTATGATTTCTCCACTGAAATCGATCCTGATTTAGAAGATGGAGACACTGTTGAAAATAAATGTTTTATAAATAGAGACACAAAAGTATTCGGGAAGAACGTAATTTTAAAGGAGACATTTGGTACACATCTTATCCACTTTCAGATGAACTTTTGAGAAAAAAAATCTATTGCTGGAACAATAAGTGAAAATAAAAACAAAATTCCAAAACTTTTGAATTTAAAGAATAGAGAAGTTTACACCTATATGTTTAGTTTTTAAAAAGATAGAGATTAAAACAAAATTGCGATCCAGTGAAAACATAGCATTTACTCACAAAGAGATTAAAGGAGTGTATAAACAATGCACTGAGTGCCCTTATAACAGTGCTTCTCAAAGTTTCAATATTCGCGACCCAATATACAATCATAATTTTCATCGCGCCCCTCTCATACAATAACCGTGTATTGAATTCAATAACCGATGGTAAACTACGACACAACCGTAACCTCGTAAGGGCCACCGGCATATATAAAATGTCTCGCTCAGTCAAAGCGTTAATTTCCCTGAACGTATATATACGTCTTTCAGAAGTACGATCTTTTCTCTGCACTGCTATCCATAAAATTATTTCGAAGGCTTTGGAATGCAATAAAAGGACCGTGACAATGTTTGCGAAGGATTTATTTATTTTAGATTATTTGCTTATTTATTCCTTTCTTCCCAATATATTCCATACGCGCGTCTACGTGAAAAACGGTTAGCATTGGGAAGCGAATCGCGTAACTTTTAATCGGCAGTTAAAAAATTAATATTAAACCGTACAAAAATTATCAAGATAAATGTTAATTGCTGTATGTAATTTTATATATGACACTCCCATGGGATCAAGGGTAATTATTAAACTGTTTTTAACTGAATATAGTTAAAATAATTATAAAATTCTTTATGTAGCACTGATACATTTTTATAAGTGTAATATATCACTGTAAATATGTATTTTATTTTCTGTTATATCAGGATGTATTTTGTTTACATTCAGTAAATTAATAATTTCTTAAAATATTTTGTTTTTGACTTTTCATTATGCTCGTGCCTCCCTCGTAGAGTTGTCACGCCCCTCAAGGGGGGTGCGCCCCACAGTTTGAGAGACACTGCCTTGTAAAAAAACAGAAAAACTAAATTTGCGCGTGAAAAATGTAATAAGTATATTGCATTCCATACTTTCCTTCCTTTTTAACTTTTGTATACAAATGTTACGGTAAATACAGAATGTAAACACCCTTGGGTATGTGATACCCTGCGCGAGAACTTTTGATCGTTCTTTTCGCGCGAGTCATGCCGGGATAAGTGAAAATAAATTAATACTAAAAAAAAATCTTCTATGAGAGTCACACGTTTCCCATCCATGATATATGCATTAATTCGGTGATAGTTAATTTATGTTTCTAAGTTTTTGAAGAGTTTAGTTTTATGAATATAAGTAATATTTTTTCTTAAAAAAAAGTTCTTTAAAAATGAACATGAGAACAAGTAAGAATACTTAAACTCCCATCCTTAATTATGAATTCGATACTCCTCCATCTGGGCTGTGATGTTTAACTCTTTTCAAAAGAAGTCGCAAATTAGCATTTTATTTCTTTAAGATTGAACTAAAATATCTTTCGGAGGAATATTTGTTGTTTTAAGAAGTAAATAAAATTCGAAGATGTCGTAATAACATGGTAATTTGCGATATTTAAAGTCTCCTCTGTTTTCACGTGCCTTCAAAAAAAATTGGCTTAATTTCATTCAATTTTATACAGCAGCAAACGCGAAACGAAAAAATTATTTTTTAAAAAAAACAAACAAAACAAATAAGGAGTCCCCCAAATTTTTTATTTTGAGTCTTTCTTTTTGTGATGTTAATTGAAACAATTTTTCCCGGTTTCCCAAATTTTTCTGTGCATTTGCTAAAGAAAGTTTTAGAAGATTACGATGTAAAAAAAAAGGGTATGAAAACATTCCTGTTTTAATAAAAGAACGTTCAAAACGAACAGTCTAAGAATAATTTTCGTAGAATAAAAAACTTTTTTGAAAATGAAAAGATCATGATTTAAATCAAAATTTTTTTTGGAGATTATAAAAAAACATTCCACAAAAAATTTTCTTTCTTTTTTAAAAAAACTTAAGTGATTTTGGAATGATTTTTTAATGAAAAGTTTGTGTAAAATTACTTTTTGGGAATATATTCCCGCGAACAAAATGTAAAAATTTTAATATATTCGGTTTTTAAAAATAACCTGAACGCGGGAAAATCTTTTTAAACATTTTTTTTCCAAGTTAAACCCTTTTTTAGTTGACTCTAAACCCATTTTTTTAAAAATCAAGAAAAAAATCATGTTCTGGTTTATAATGTAAGATTCATTAGGGAAATTTCCCAAGATATATTTTTTACCAAAATATTTTGCTGTTTTTTAACTCACGAATGTAACACGTCGTTTCACACAGAATATTTTGAATGCCCACCTTTTCTGAATGCACTTGTAAAAAAATATCTAATTTTTTTTGAAAAAAAAAAATAATTTCATTTTATTTCGGATTTGCAAAAAAAATTTTGTTTGTACATTTAAAAAAAAAATGTCTTGGAAAAAAGAAACAGAAAAAGAGAAAAAATTGAAATTTTTTCAAATTCCCAAAGGGGGGGGGAGAAAATAAAAAAGTTTTTAAAGGGGTAATTTTGACCATGGTCCCCGGGTTTTTTGGGGGGATTTGTGACTACTGAGGGGGTAGTGGAAAAAAAATTTTTTAAAAAGCTGGCAACGTTAGGGGGGTCCACAAAAGGGTTTAATATAAAGTAAAAAAATTTGTAATCAATTTTTATTTCTATGGAAAAAAAAATAAATTAGCCATGATTTTATAAGTCAAAATTCAAAAAAATTAAACACTTTAAAAAAGAGGAATATACGAGGGGGGTCTGAAAAGTTTCCGACCTAAAAAAAAGGAAAAAAAGTCATTTTTTTTTTATTTTTTTTTAAATTTTTTTCAACAATTCTTTTGTTACTTTTAACCCCACCCTCCAGCGATGCCCCCCATCTCTTTTCCCCCGTCCAAATGGCTTAACATTTTTTTTTGAAAAAATAATTGTTCACAAGGGGGATTGCCTCTTCATTTGACGAAATTTTCGCCCCTCCGAGCGAAATTTTTTAGATGAGGGAACAAAAAGAAGTTGCTTGGGGCGACCTGGGGGGTAAGGTGGATGGTCGGGTTCAATCCACCCGTGGATTTTCCCCAAGGGCAAAGGAGGTGTGAGAGGGGGTTGTTTTGGTGAAACAGGATTTTTTTTTTCCCCTTTCCCCCATCTTGTCAAGTAATGATGCATAGAAATTCCGGGGTTTTTCCTTTGAAGACAATTGATTTAAATAACTCCAATTATCCCAAAAATGTCGTCACATTTTCCCAAAAAAAATTTTTTTTTGTTTTTTTGGAGTGGGTTCCCTTTGCAGTCCACTGAACTGTATTTTGTTTCGGGTTTATAGGGGGTGTACCCAAATTTTTATCAAAAAGCGGGGTGGCGCGTCGCCCCAAGTTATTTTAGGTAGTCCGCGTGAAAACCGAAAAGACCCGATATTAACAAAATTTAATTTATGACTTATGACTAAGAATTAAGAATTATTTTAAAAAAAAAATTACTACAGTTTCATTTTTAAAAAACCCAAAACAAACTTGGGGAAAGTAATAAAATGAATTTGTCGTTTTTCAGAGGGAATTAAATAGAAACAACTTGACAAAAAGGGGGGTGCTTTTTGGGTTATATCCAAATTTCCAAAAAGAAGTGAATAGGATGGTTGGGCAATTTTTTAGGAATTTTTTTGGAAATTTTTTTTGTAAAAATTTTTTTTTGAAAATAAAATTGGGTTTTGGGGAAAAAATTTAGAAATTTTAACCCCCCTTTTTAAATGAAAATAAAAAATATGGACTCTTCTTAATTTAGCCAAAAATCGTTTTTTGTTTAAAACTCGCCAATTGGAGAGTTAAAATTTTTTTGGAATTTTTTCCAAAGGAACCCAAAAAAAGGGCCCCCCCTGGATCAAGTAATTTTTTAGCCAAAAGCTCCTTTATTGCCAAACCCCCTTTTTTAAAAGTTCATTAACCTTTTTGGGCTCCTCAAAAAAAAATTTTTGGTTTTTTGGGGCCCCCCTCTTTTTAACCCTTTGCCCCAACTTTTGAAAAGGGTTTGGGGGTTTTTTACGGTAGTTTCGTATTTGGGCGTCCCAACGTTCATTGTTCCCCCAAACCCCTTTCGGCCCACGTTTAAATTCCCGCTGCCCAAAACCCTTTACTGTGGTAAATGATGGTGCAGAGTCCCCATACACAGAATCCAACTCATCTTTGATTTGCGTAGGCGCATTACCTTTCAAAAAACAGCTCGATACTCAATTTTGTCCATATTCTCAAAAACACTCATATCAACTTACTCAAACGACTATTACATAACAACTGCGCGTCCAAAATAGCTGAAACTTTGGTGAGTAACTATCAACAGATGAACAACGAAATTCACTAGCTTTTATTGACAAGTGCTGCCATCTTCACGTTGAGGTCGGAAACCTTTCGGGCCACCCTCGTAGATGGGTACATAAATATAAGTAATAATAAGTATCTGGCAGAATTTATGGCATTTGTGCTCATATTACCTAAGGAATTTAGTAAAATCGGGGCAATTGCGGAATTTTTGCTGTGAAACTTCTTTATACATAGAGCAACAAGAGTCAGAGGTTTAATCATATACCATTAGAAACACCATGCTCTAAAGTTTGTCATACTTTAATTTCGGAAATAGAATGTGTTTTAGTGTAGTACAAGGGTGTTCAACACATGGCCTGCCGGCCGCTTGCGGCCCACCAGTACGTAAGTTGCGGCCCACCGACTCTTTTTGAAAAAATTTTAAATATCAGATTTTTAAAGTTTTTTCATTTTGAAATTTATTTGAGGGGAATATATATATATATACACACAATGTATATGCCTGTTAACTATTCTTGTTTTAAAATAAATCCTTTTTGATAAAGAAATGTCCTTTAGATTAAAATGGATTTATATTTTATCAAACAGTTACATTTTATTTTACTATAGTAAATTACTTTTTTAATAAATTTCGAATTGCATTATGCATATCCTTTACTATGGATGGTGCATGATTCTCTGTGTGTGGGGACTTCGTTTCTCCTCTTTTCTTTTGGAGTGCCCAAAAGAGGGCATCGGGAGATTTTTTTTAAAAAGTTTAAAAAATGTTCAGGATGTTAAAGATAAAGGACAATGTATACATAACCGTTTGCGCGAATGACAGCACTATCAAATTTCAACAATGAGTCACGAAAGATCAATTCAATAAGAACACCGGAATTTTCATGTAAATGGCAACTGTAATATTTTAAACATTATTTGATCGTTGCATTATTATATTATATATTATCTATGTCTGTATACATGAAAAATAATGAAAACAATAATAATAATTCATTCTCTTTTAAATTTTCACTCCAATAAATGTTTTATTGTTTCCAAATCTGATATAAAAGGTACATATTTTTATGTGTGGCCCGTGAGATTCTAATGCTTTTCCGAAGTGGCCCGCAAGGCCATTTGGGTTGGACACCCCTGGTGTAGTATATGTTTACATTGATCGGGGTTCGAGGAGTCCAAATACAAATTATTTACACTATTTGACACAAAATTCGTAACAATATATTTTGTGATACTGCCTTTTCGGGTAAGCGGTTCTGCGCGAGTATCGCCGTTACAGTTCTGAATGCATGAGCACGTTTTAAATCTTCCTTATGCTATGGCGAATTATTGCAATTATGATGAAGAAATGTGCTATTTAAGTAATTTAATAGATACAGTATTTAACAGAGATATATAGTACAACAGTATTTTCAGATGAAGAAATTCTCTTTGCGGTTATGAGCGGAAGAAGCAAATGATGAAAGGTATAACAGCAAGTATGATTTCTCCACTGAAATCGATCCAGATTTAGAAGATGGAGACACTGTTGAAAATAAATGTTTTATATATAGAGGCACAAAAGTATTTGGGAAGAACGTAATTTTAAATGAGACAAATGGTACACATTTTATCCACTTTCAGATGAACTTTTGAAAAAAAAAATCTTTTGCTGCAACAATAAGAGAAAATAAAAACGAAATTCCAAAATTTTTGAATTCAAAGAATAGAGAAGTTTACTCCTATATGTTTAGATTTAAAAAAGACAGAGATTAAAAAAAATTTCGATCCAGTGAAAACATAGCATTCACTCACGACGAGATTAAAGGAGTGTTAAAACAATGTACTGAATGTCCTTATAAAAAGAACATAAAAACTAAATTTGCATGTGAAAAATGTAATAAACATATTGCATTCCATACTTTTCTTCCTTTTTAACTTTAGGATACAAATGTTACGGTAAAAACAGAATGTAAACACCCTTGGGTATGTGATACCGTGTGCGAGAACTTTTGGTCGTTTTTTTTGCGCGAGTCATGCCAGGATAAGTGAATATACATTAATCAAAAAATCTTCTATGAGAGTCACACGTTTCCCATCCATGATATATGCATTAATTTTGTGATAGTTAATTTATGTTTCTAAGTTTTTGAAGAGTTTAGTTTTATGAACATAAGTAATATTTTTTTTTTTAAAAAAAGTTCTTTAAAAATGAACATGAGAACAAGTAAGAATACTTAAACTCCCATCCTTAATTATGAATTCGATACTCCTCCATCTGGGCTGTGATGTTTAACTCTTTTAAAAAGAAGTCGCAAATTAGCATTTTATTTCTTTAAGATTGAACTAAAATATCTTTCGGAGGAATATTTGTTGTTTTAAGAAGTAACTAAAATCTCTGAAGATGTCGTAATAACATGGTAATTTCTGCGATATTTAAAAGTCTCCTCTGTTTTCACGTGCCTTCAAAAACATTGGCTTAATTTCATTTAAATTGAATACAGCAGCAAACGCGAAACGAATAAATTAACTTTTAGCTAAAACAAACAAAACAAATAAGGAGTCTCTTGCCTGTTTTAAATTTTACTTTGAGTCTTTCATTTTGTGATGTTAATTGAAACATATTTCACGGTTTTCAATTTTCTGTGCATTTGCTAAAGAAAGTTTTAGAAGATTACGATGTAAAAAAAAAGAGGGCATGGAAACATTCCTGCTTTACAAAAAAAACGTGTTCAAAACGAACGAGTCTTCCAAGAATAATTTTCGTAGAATACAAACTTTTTTCGAATGAAAAATGAGAAAGATCATGATTTAAATCACAATTCTTCTTTGCTGAAATTATAAACAAACATTCCACACAAATATTTAGTCTTTCATTTTAAAATAACTTCACAGTGCATCTTTTGGAATGATTTTTAATGAGAAAGTTTATGTAAAATTACTTTTCAGAACTATATTCCAGCGAACAAAATGTAAATTTGAATAAATTCGGTTTTAAATAACGACTAGAACGCGGAATATCATTTTAATCATTTTCTGTTCCAAGTTAAACCGTTTTTCATTTGACTCTAATGCTACCATTTTTAAATATCAAGAAAAAAAATCATGTTCTGTGTTTATAATGTAAGCATTCATTAGAATTCAAAGATATATTTTTTACCAAAATTTTTTTTTTTGCTGTTTCTTAACTCACGAATATAACACGTCGTTTCACACAGAATATTTTGAATGTCCATCTCTTCTGAATGCACTTGTAAAAAATATCTAATTTTTAAAAAATAATTTCATTTTATTCCGGATTTGCAAAAAAAAATTGTTTGTACATTTAAAAAAAATGACTTAGAAAGAAAAGACGAAACAGAAAGAGAGAGAGAAAAAAATCTGAAATCGTTGATTGCAAATTCCAAGGGGGAGAAGCTACAACAAATTTTAAGTGGATAATTTTGACCATAGGTCCCCAAAGAGGTTTTTATGGACGCTGGAGATCCTTCTGACTACTGAGGGGATCAGTGGCAAACTAAATTAATTTTGGGAATGCGTGGCAACGTTAGGGTCCACGAAAGGTTCAATATAAAGTAAAATATTTGTAATAAATTTTTATTACTATGAAAAATAAAATAAATTAGCCATGATTTTTAGAAATCAAAAAATTTTAGAGTACAAATTAAATATTTTAGAAAGAGGAAAATATACGAGGGTGGTCTGAACAGTTTCCGACCTAACAAAGAAACAAGTCATTTTTTTTGATTTATTTTTTTAATTTTTCAACATACTCTCCTTGTTGCTCTACACACTTCTCCCAGCGATGCTCCCATCTCTGTAACCCGTCCAAATAGTGCTTAACATTTTTCTTTGCAAAATAATTGTTCACGAAGGTGATTGCCTCTTCATGTGACGAAATTTTCTGTCCTCCGAGCTCAATTTTTAGATGAGGAACAAAAAGAAGTTGCTTGGGGCTAGATCTGGTGAGTAAGGTGGATGGTCAAGCAGTTCAATCCGTAATTCGTGGATTTTCACCATGGCAACCGCTGAGGTGTGAGATGGTGCGTTGTCTTGGTGAAACAGGATTTTCTTTTTCTGCCTTCATCTTGTCAAGTAATGATGCATAGTATGCTCCTGTAATGGTTTTTCCTTTTGAAGATAATTAATCGAAATAACTCCATGACTATCCCAAAAAGTATCGTCATCAATTTCCCAGCCGAAAAAACAGTTTTTGCTTTTTGGAGCCGGTTCCCCTTTGCAGTCCACTATTTGGACTATATTCTTGTTTCGAGCGTATAAGGGTGTATCCAAGTTTCATCTATAGTAATTGATCGGTGCCAAAACTTGGATTTATTGCGTCTAAGCTGCGCCAACAGAGAGTTGGAAATGTTCATTCGAACACGTTTTTGGTCTAACGTGAGCAAACGCGACACCCAACGTGCGGACAGCTTTCTCATGCCTAAATGTTGCCTTAATATGTGACAAACACGTTCTTTTGACATGTTCATAACCTCTGCTGTCTCTCACTTTAATTCGGTGGTCATCTAGAACTATTTGGTGAACTTTGACGGTGTTTTTGACGGAGTAGTATTTACGCCCGAAAGTTC
>BMAV01008151.1:34816-48174 GCA_019973955.1 Trichonephila inaurata madagascariensis | reverse complement strand
TTTAAAAAAATATTCAGCAAATAATATAAATTTTTAAATGTTATAAATTTATTTTTATCCATCAAAATATTTTCAGTATGAAGAATAATAGCACAATTTTTCGTTTAACTTCAAACGGTAATAATTATTTTGCTTCGACGATATTTCACTACAACATATCCGAACAAAATATATTTTATTGCAATGAAAAGTAACACAGCTTTTGATTACAATTCCTTGATTAAATTAAAATAGAAGATACATTTAAAATTCGTTCTCTTCACTTTAAATGCTAGTTGATTTGCTTCGAGCCATTTGCTAAAAGTTTTTATTTACGATTCCTTATTTGATTTATGTTGCTGAAAAGCAATGTAAAACAGAAGTAAAGACGATAAATTGAAACATTTTAATTGCTTTAAGAATTTCCAAATAAATTCGAAAGAGAAAAATGGCATTTGTTCTGTAAGATTGTATCCGCGTTCTACAACTGTGAGCCAAAGAAAAATATCCCATTATAAGAAAATTTATTGAAGCATTTAGAATAAGAAAAGATATAATTTCTATGTATTAATGTATTAACTGTGAAGAATTAAATTCTATTAAAAATACTCTTTTTTATTTAAATTTAAATGGATTAATGAATTATGTTACATTTTTATGGGATGACTGTAATGATGAGTTATAAAATGAATTAACAGTAAGAGTTAATGATTTTGAACTAGTATCTCGTAACTTTTTTTTATATAATTAATTTTATTAGCTTTTCAAGCATGTCCATTTTATTATATTTATTTATTTTTTATTTATTTTATGTAAAATCGCGTTTGGCAACGACATTATATTTCATGATCTCAAAAAATATTCAATTTCAAAGAACTTTGCAGAAAGATTTTGTCATAAAAATATTATTCTTGCGCCAGATATGTACGTGCTTATTTTGTTGATTTCTTCTCAGTTGCTTAAGTGAACGATAAGATTAAAGTATTAGCTAAGTAATATTGAAAATTTATGAAAATTTAGTTATGAAATTTTAAAATGAAAAATTCTTGATTTTCAATTATTTCTCAAATTTTCAATGGTATTCCGTTGTTTTATGTTATATTATTCATTTAAATGAAAAAAGTAAAAGAAAAGGAAACACATTACTAGCAATCCCATGAAAAATTCCTTATATTTTTTATTCTATAATATTAACTGGCAATCACTTTTCCCAAAATTGCCCTAATACAAATTTTATAGCAGGGAAAATATCATTCTAACACAAACAATAAAATACAGAAAGAAACATTTTTATCCTGCAAAAATATCCTCGTCTTTGGAAATTACACTGTCCTCAGAAAACAAAAATTGGAGCACATTTTTTTCAACCATTTTCTTATGACATGAAATATACATATAATCTATTAAAACAGGGAACAAATGAAACAAATTATTTTAGGGATCTTAGTTTCCATTTTAGAAGGAAAAAGTAAAGAGAATGCTAGAGTTTTGATTGATTTTATTTTACTTGGTTTTGATATTGATTTACTGTGAAGCAACACAAGTACTAATGAAGACGTACCTCATGTTTTTGAACCATGGTCAAGTTACGAGGACAATACCTGAGCTGGCACCCCCATTTCCAAATTTACACACCACGCCAAGGTTGAGTTCTTGAACAAATTAGAAAAACGATATTTAAGATGAATGTGGTCACTTCTTTCCATGAGAATCATTATTTTAGGTGTGTAATACTATGAGCTTAAAGGCCTTATGATACGTATACGTATTTGGAGAAATTTTTCTTTAAAGCAACCCTTTGGAGCGTTCTTTGCTCATCTGTCATAACAACGGTTTCGTACAATTTTTTCCCAGTGGTTTGAAGGAATTGCTCGAAATTAAGATTGATCGAAATTCAAGCGAAAGAGGTTCTTCGGCTTCCTACATCATAAACAAGATGGCAGCCTCGGCGTCGTCAATCGCATCAGAAATGGCGTGTAATATTTTAAATATAATGGCACTCCATTCCTGTTTACGACTGTCAACAAAAGCGCGAGTGGAATAAAAGAAATAACATTGGATGTTCGTTTTCCGAGACAGAAAAGTCGGAGAGTAACTTTTCAATCTGAAGATAGGACGCGGCTGACGTCAAAGTGTATCATTTTGTTTATGGCAACCCTTTACCTTGACAGCTGCTCGAAATAGTTGTTCAAAAGAGACTCGAGTCGCTTCGACACAGGGGTGTATGATAAGGCCTTAAAGGACAAAAAATTCTTGATTGCAATATTTTGTAAATACTAATTAATTGTGTCGATTATAATAACAGTAACTTTTTTATCACATTGACCCTTGTAATATTCTATTTTTAGCGTTTTGTAATGTATCATAACCTGCTACTTTTCGAACAAATTTATTCAAGTTTTAATAATTGATATTTAGCTTTTATAAAATATTTCTGTAAAAAATCTTAGCATCTAAGTACACAGCTCTCAAAAGAGTAGTTAAAAATGAAATCAATTATTCCAGAAAAAAATTATAATTAATGAAAAACTCACTCAAATAAAGTTAAAAATGTATGTTTTTTAACCATTTATAAAAATTATTATTGTAAATGTAGTTTAATGAGAAAAGAATCTGTTTTACACTGAGACCTGATTTCATTTACTTTTTTTGGATATTTTGCAATGGAATTATCTACTAAAAAGTCTTTGTTCCCTCAGAAAACAACTTCAATAACAGGTAAAACTTTGCCCAAAATAAATTTTTCGAATTGTAGAGAATATTTTGTCACTAGTAAGCACAAATCTATATTTGCTTGCTTTCTTTTCCTTTTATGCAGCTGTTGGGATCTAATAAATTCCCTTACTCCTTCCCATTTGAGCAACAATATTGTCCAATAATTTCTTTCCCTTTAAAAAGTGTCGTTTTCTGTATGTCGTAAGAAAGATTGTAGAAAAATATAATGAAATATTCTTTTATAGTTCAAAAGATGCATTCGATGGGAATACGAATGCTCAGTGAACTCGATGTACCATTGGTACATTAAATTAGTAATTATTAGGAGTTAGTTAAATTAGTAATTTTTTTTCATTTTAGCAATAGAAAACTTGAAAAAATACTTTGTACAAATCATGTTTTCCTCTTACCTACCGTAAAATCCGATGTCAACGCACCTATACTTCTAAGCTGTGCATTTTTTAATTTTTAAGTATATTCGTCTTATAACGTGTATCCCCGTTTTTACGAAAAAACCGAAAATGTTCGCATGCAAAGCTCGTATGCTTTGAAGTCATTTTTCGAAATTTATTATTCTCTTTTTTAAAAATATGCACTTTAAAACTATAAACCCTTTTTAGTTCATAACCTGCACGTCCGGCATAAAAAAAAGGGACGTCCGGCGTTATCCGGCAAATTTAAAGGAATTTGCAAAATCCGACCCCAGATTCTTAATCCTCACCCCGAAATCGGTCTTTAAGGCGTATGTGCGCACACAAAGGGGGTCCTGGGGTCGGCCCCCCAAAGCCTTGATTTTTCCATTGGTTATAATTAAGTATATAAATACGTAAAATTTAATTAAATATTTGTTATTAAAAATTTAAATTTTATTAAAATGTTAATTATTTATTAATATTAGTTTTATTATGTTTTATTCCTGAAAATCGACAAAATCAAAAATAGCATGTACAAGAATGGAACTTTCAACCCCGGACTCCCATCCCTTAAAAATCCGTGTGTGCTACGGAGGTATGTCATTTATTTTAAACACAAACTGTATTTCTATCTATATAGAAATCTATTTTTTATGCTCACTTCTTTATTTTAAATCTATCATTTTTATACGTGCTCCTGTAAATTTCGATCTTATTTTTTGCGTTACATTCCAGATTTTGCGTTAATTATCTTTGTTTTTCTTTTATTTTAACAGTCTCATTGTATGGTTTTTAGTCGTGCATTTCTGTAAGCGAAATTGTACATAGCCACACCAAATATTTGAGACTCACAGATTATTCCTTTGAAGAAGAAAAAAGTTTTATATTATATAATATTCCTCAAAATCTTAAATAAATATATGTTAGCACAGTAAATTTGGGAAACTATCAATTTTTATTTCTTTCTTCGAATTCACTCAAAAACGTACCACACACACACTTTCTAGTTAAATGGGTTTTTTCATCAATCTTATACTTTTTCCTAAGGCTTTTTATGTTTATACATTCATCATCCGCTCCCGTCCTCTTTTAGTTTAATTCCCAATCACCGCTATTGGTACACTCTGTTACATATATAGATGTCCGAAACTAAAAGAATATAGTTTTTACCTTAACTTAAAATATTTGCCAACAATTATAGAAAATGTTTTGTTCTATTTATCGCCAAATTTGCTACGGTAGAATATGAACATGCATTTTGACATCTGGAGGATATTTTTCGATTTTTGCCTTTAATAATTGCCTTCATTGGAAAAATTCAATATTTGCAGTTTTTAGAGCAAATTGTCTCAATTCACGGTGTAATCACGTGTCAGCGAATTAATCCCAAACTGACATCAAACAAAATTGTACTTGTTCTATATGTAAAATTTAGATAAAATTTAAAATTTCATAATCGGATAAAGATGATCAAATATAATAAAAATAAATTCATAAAAAAATATTTTAAAATTAAAAAAAAATTTTTATTTTATTTGTGTTTTTTTTAAATTACATTTTGTTTTTTTATAAACGTTATTGTTGAAAAAATTTTTTTTAAAAAGGTTTCTGCAAAGAGCAAAAGTTGGTAAAACAACGAAGCAGGATTAACTGAAAATTTTTTGCATTATCAAAATTTTTGGGATGTTACTTTTTTTATGAACTAATTGGTAAAAAACGTTTTATCATTATCATGATAAATTAAAGAATTTAGTCACCCTTTCAGCAGCACTAAGAATTTCATTGAGAAAAAAAAAATTGGCAGGTTTAAAGATTCAACCGAGGCACCCGTTCAGTATTTTAATTACTCCTAAATTTTTTTAAGTTTTCGACCAACTATCATCATTAGAATGAAATGAATTAGGATACGGGGGAGCGCAAAAGAAAACCCCTTTTTTTTAAAAAAATCATTTTATCGAAACAACTACACATGTTACAATAAGATATACATGAATGTAAAGCGAAATATACCAATTTTTTCCGACCAATGATCAACAGGTTGCAGCGCAATTAAGATCGCTATGATTAAAAATTCTAACATGGCGACAATGACAGAGAGCTTTTGCCTACGAGTTGTCGCCGGGAACTGGAATCCCAGAAAAGGGGGGAAAAATTTTCGAAATATTCTTTTAAACCGTACCAGGCAATTTAACAACAAAAATGGGGGAGACAAATTAGCAAAACATTACAAAATATTAAAGAGGATTTTCAAAATGTATCGAACGAACTGGATTACAGATTGGACCTATGCCGTGTAACAAGAAGGTTATACATTTGTAACAGAAAGAAAAACTTGGCATATTTCTGTTTACATTCGTGTATCACTTATTGTAATATGTGAAGTAGTTTCAGTAATATGATGTTTTTTAAAATCTGGTCCATCTTTTGTGCTCATCCTGTATTGTTCTAATTATAACAACTTACATCGAAATAAATCGATGATTTTCCTTACTAACACAGAAAATTTGAGTTTGTTACCTTGATTGTGGACTTCTCAGTGTATTTCATAATAATAATAATGTAAAAAATTACTATGCAAAGAAATGTTATATATATAATGATATCTCATATGTAAGAATAATTAAAAAAAAGTTCCCAGAATTTTCATGTCATTCTTTATTGCCACAATATAGGTACACTTTTACTTAATCGCCTTCAAAGTAAGCTCTTTCAGAATACACTGTAACGGATCTTTACGGAGTTTTTCAACTAATCCTCTTGGGGAATCTTTGAGACCATCAATTGAGTTATTTCTCAAGTCTTTGAGTTAACCCTCTCAAGAAGAAATCTTGATATGCAGATTAATTGAGGTTTAGTAATCGTGAAGGAGAAGGAGGAAAGGAAGCTGAGTCGCTGAACGCAGTGCCGTTATGGTAAGGAACTGAACTTAGACGTGTAATTATACAGCGGGCTTTAGCTATTCAATTAAAGTAAGGAAGCTAGGATTAATAGGATTACTTTTCTTAAAGTTAGATGGTTAGGATTTCAGGGCACCCCCCGTGGCAGGACTCAATGGCTTTGGCGCCACTGTAATGTTTTCTATCTATTTACCAGTGGTGCAATGGAAAATATTATGACCCCTCCCCCTGAAAGTCAGGTTTTGCCTTTAATATTTTATAAATTGGGTAAGTACGTATTTAGCGTTATTCAGGCCCTTGGGCCCCTACAGTCCTGCACCCACCCACCCCGTGATGCGGGGGTGTACGTTACGCCGCTGAAAGGTAGACACTTCAAGGCGCTCTGTTCATTTGTTATAAACAGTCTCCTAACAATGCACATTCAGTTGCTTTCTCACAATGCTAGAGCAGCCCGCCCTTGTTTGAAGACGAAACTCAATGACAGTGACATTATCAATAATTTGATAGATTATTAAGATGGACGAAAAGAACCAGATTCTTTAAGAGCGGATAAAAATATGCAGGAATCCATCTTTCTAACAAATTGGAAAAGCATTTTCTTAAAATGGATATCAATAAGAGAGTAGTATAAAATTCCAAAAAGGGGCTTCAATCATCTATATCTGGTTATCGTAAAATTTACAAGCAACTGACCACCAGACCGTCGTCACATAAACTTATCTCTTACTTTATGTTGCCAAAAAATAAATCAATTGAAATTGTACCTTCAAGTGTGTGTGTGACGAAAGCGATTTTCAATTTATTCATCACAGGACTTTGGATTACTATGAGTGTCAATGAATTAGTATGTGCATTTTAAAAACTTATCCGTGTATACAATGAGAAACTATATATTTTTTTTAATATATTTCCCTTATTTATTAATTTATTTTGTTATTGAAGTAATTATTTATTAATTACTAATTATTATTTATTTTGTTACAGAAGTACTCTTACATAAATTTCGTAAAAAATTAGCATATTTTACATATGCGACTTTTTTATGCTGTCCCTATCCACCGCATAAAAAAATTTTCTGTAGTATTTCCATGAATTAGTTTGTTATAAGTAAGAATTTATGAAGTTTTTGAATATTTTTTTTTGTGCGTTTACTTTTAAGCGGTCCCTATCTACCGCACAAAAACAGGTTCAACTGTACTTGCAAGTCAAATTAAAGCAACAGTGGTGTGACTTCTGTTGTTGCAAATTAAATGGCAAAAAAATTATAATAGAATTGTAAAATGCTACTTTTAGTAGAATGGTTTCCAAACGAGTCTTTAATGTTATTCATATCTGAAAATAATGACATGCAGACATGGGTATGTGAAAATGTGATTATAATAGCATGAGTCAACTTCTGTAAATAGTTAAAAGTATCTGGAATCAAGTTCCATGTTTCCAAACTTTCATTACTGGCTATATATTAATTCCAACTTTTTTCTTGCTTTAATAAATTTTTGAATCCAAATTGAACTACACCGAAAATCAATCAGTTGCATTTAAATTCTTCAGTTTTCAACCAGTCTAATTGGGACAAGTTTAGCTTATCAAATCAAATAACATCCGGGTACAAAATAAAAGTGAGCGTTTTTCAATAATTATTTGAACTGAGAACATCTCGCTGGAAATTCCTCGATGGAAGAATCAATTGCCTGAAATAAATTCTTCTATAACTTTTTCTTCGCCTGGTTTCTCAAGTATATCTAAATCTTTGATATTTTTTTCAAGTTTGGGAAGTACTTGTAGTTTCTTGTAATAATATCGTTTCTGAAAACATGCAGTTTAGCGTCAAAAGCACGAATGAGATCCCTCATAAGAATTACTTCACATTGAACTTTGTTATTTTGAACTAAAATACAAACCTTTTTGATCCGTGGCGTGCCCAAAATATTGTGTCGCATGCCATCAATGGCACGCGTGACACTGGTCCGCCATCCCTGTTCTATGCCATAATGATAAGTGATTCCTTTACATGTTAAAAGGAAAATCAAATTATTTAAGAAATATTTTGAAATTTTAAAAACACTATATTATAAAGAAAATGCATGAGTTATAATGTCACAAATTTTTATAAAAATTAAGGCATTTTTTTTTTGTCTTAAAATGTGCTCCGCGTGAGTTCACGCTCTTGTGTATATGGCGAAAACAGCCTTAAAGTAAGGGGCTAGGTTTATATACAGATCCACTAATCTCAGGAAAAGTGTAGTTTAAGAAAAACAGATTTTTTAACATTTTCCGTTATCCATGCACATGTTATTTTAACCACAACTTTCTGGTTGTTTTAAATGAAGTTTTTATTTAAAAAAAAAAATCCATATAAATCCTCAAAGTCAGTACCCTAATCTGAATTTCTGAATTTCTGAATAGGTCTTAAATCATGGTTTTGATTTATAAACGTTTTAAATACCATTTCCTTTGGTTAGCATTTTTTATCCCCGTTGTTCTTCGAAGAAAAATATATTCCAAGCTGTTTGATATTGTCACTTAAGTGTTTTTTTTTTTACTATAGAGTTTTATTAATAACATTATATAATATGGTTCCGCATAGACAGAGCTGGTCTTCTCCACAAAGGGGCCAAGGTGCAAAAAAATATTTCAGTCCCTAATTTTTTTATAAAATTAAAAAAATTTTAATACGAATATATATTGCTAATGGATATTTATTCATTATTGTTATTATTGTTTTTGCCAGTACATTAATGACTTCATAAAAATTAAAAATTTTTGCTATTTTTCTTCGATGTTTAATAAAGCAAGTGCATTTAAGCGTAATGCACACATGCTTGACCGAAGATAATTCTTTATTGATTTTAATTTGATGGAAATGGACTCATCACTTTCTATATTAACTATTCAAATAAAAAGTCATAACAGAACCAACACATTTAGAAATAGCTCCTCATAATTATTGTTTAGAATTTATTGCAATGTCTTTTTTATGAGTTATTTACATCTCTTTCATTCAAAATTCAAAACCGTAGCAAACCAATTTCCTAGATTAGATTTTCATATCTACATCTTTGTAATAAAACTTACAAAGTTTTCGGACCATTTTTCTAAGGTTTTTATAACATTGATTCATTTGAAACCAGAAATAATATTCGGTATATTTTTAAATGTACTTTTTTCTATTTGCACAATAACAATATGAGTGAGTGTGGAATTAGTGTCGCAAGAGCCAATTTTGATTAAATACAACAATGGTATGAATTACAGTGTTAAAAAATAGCATCTAAATTTCCACAAACCGGGTTTTCTATAGATTCATCTTCTGCTATTTCGGAATACAGTAGAATCCCAAAAACGCGGCTAAGTTTTTTTGTTCTTTTATTCGTTGCCCCAAATAATAAAAATTCAACTTTCAGTGTCTTTGGATTTGTAAGTTTTTCTTAACGATCTTCAAGGAACTTATGAACTGATTTTCCATGGCTTCTTTTAAAAAACCATTACTCAAATCAGTAGTTTCTTCAATTTGCTGTTTATCATAATCGGTTTCACATAAGAATTTGGAAATACTCTAGACCAGGGATACTCAACTTTTTTCCTTTTGAGCCACATACATATGGCAGGTATTTCTAGCTGGCCGCAACATCAGGATAGTGGGGGAAGAAAAACTATAAGACCAAAGTGTAAAACTTATCAAAATATTAAAAATCATTTTTGGGAATTTATTTTAATTCTATATTAACCCCTATCTATCTCTCTCAAACACATAAATAAAAAAAATATTTACTTTTATGCATTTTTTTACTGATTAGTGGGATAGTTTTGATTTCCTTTTATCCAAGCTCTTGTTCACGTTCTAATATGAAAACAAGTAATATAAAAAAAAAATTTTTAAGTCTATTCTTACATCGATCAACAAAGAAAAATTTTATTTTAGCGACTTTTTATTAAATAGTTACAATTAATATAAATATGTATATACATATGACAGAATCACCACATTGAGTGGTAATTAATTTTTATTAATTATCATTAAAGTATCGTATTATCATCCAAAACAATCGTGTAGATAAAATTTCAGTTCAACTGAATGCTTTAAAAGGTGAGAAAATTTTTTTTTCAAGATTTGACACAAGTCGCCAAAACGGTCGCTAAGTCACCAAAAAGGATGCCAACGTGGCTGTATTTGTAATTCTTTAAATAATTAGTTTTAATCAATTAATTTTTATTAACTATAATTAAATTATTGTATTGTCATCCAAAATAATCATGTATATAAAATTTCAACTCAATTGAGCACTTTAAAATGTATTTTATTAACGACTGAAAATTCCACCCAGATAAATAAATAAACAAACAAATAAATAAATATATAGAGAGAGAGTGTGTGACCTAATAGTAGAAGAATTGAAAAAAAGCGTATTGATAACAAAATTGATAGATGTCATTGCTTGATTGTTAGAATTTCCGGCTTAATTTTTAGTACATTGTTCTTAAATAATTGAATCTCTTAGTGCAACTGGCAATAACCGAGCCCTTCAAATAGCCCGGTGGGCCGCAGGTTGAGTATTACTCTGTTCTTGACAATATCTTTCCAGATAACTTAACAATTTCGATTTTTGAAGCTAAAGAAAGTACACTAGATTTCTTCGCTGACCTAGAAATGTTTTGTGAATTTTGTAAATGCAGCAAAAGAGTTGCCAATTCTACGTAATAATATGAATTCTTTAAACCAGTTTTCTTAATTTAAAAACTGGTTTTCGTGAGATAAATTTACTTTAAAAAACTGTTTTTAAAACCGGATTTGAAATACCGTCAAATGTTAGTGAAAAATAAAGTATTATTCAAGTAAATCTTAGTTAATTTTCTGAGAGAGAAATAAAGTTTTTTTTTTTTTTGTCTTATTTGTTTTGCTTTTTTTGTGTCTCCGAACCTGTTGTTATTATGCATCTGTTTAGGAGATATTCGTTGTACATGTTGTATTTGTAAGCGAAATTTATATATATATATATATCATTGAAATGTTATTTTTGTGCGTATTTATTTTTTATATTTACAGCTTATCTTTATTAAAGATAACAAATTTGTATATAATATTTTCCTCTCTCACTCTGCTTTTTTTTCCCCTTCATCGTTTCTTTGCATGTTGTGAGCTATGTTACCTTGTAATTCCTGAACTATTTTTTTTAGGTATCCGACTACTTTCTACAACTTTTTTTTAAAAAAATGGAGATATGGAGACTTTTTTGTGGTTTTTAGATTTATTTAGTACATTTTAAGAAAAAAAAGACCAAAATTAAGAAAAGAAAAATAAATTATTACTACTAAATTGGGAAAAAATGGGTAAAAATTGACAAAAAATTACATAAATGGAATCCACTCTGTTCAAATCGTAAATGAACCAATTCTAAATTTTTCAATTTTTATGTATTACTTTGCTATTCCTTTTTGAAATGACCTTCAGGAAAAGAGATATTTTAATTTTTACAAAAACTAGAGCATTTTATCTTAGTTGTTATATGAAATTGCTTAAAAAAACAGTGATTATATTCACATTAGGAACTGTAAATTTTGTAACAAAACTGTGATTGATAAATTTGAAGGTTAAAACACTTCTACAGTTATACAAAACATATACAAAAAATTTCAGCAAATTATTTTAAAAACTTTTTGAGCAATCTCTGCCCCCGATTGAGCTTTTCGAAAAAAACACATTTCGAATAAAACGCATTTTTAAGTTTGACATCTTATGTAAAGTTATGGCATCCGCTTTTATTAAAACACTTGTAGTTTTTGTTCTAGTGAATAGAAAATAAAAAACTTAGTATTTTTATAAAGCTAACTAGCGGCCCGACAGATGTTGTCCTATACACACGTCATAAATCCGAAAATTTCTAACTTTTTTGAATAAGTTGATAAAAATTGATATACATGATACCGTTTTGATGAAAGTTTTTATAAAAAAAAAGTTATTACAATACCTGACGTCATCACATGCACAGTTACCACAATTCGACCTATCGATTGCGTGTGAGTTAGTGTATACTATGAACTATAAGTTGAATATAGTAGAAGCTATTCTGAATGGAAACTCTCTTAAACTTTTTTTAATTAAATAATAAAAAAAATAAAACTCGAGCTATTTTCATAAGAGGTATATTTTTATAATGCACAATAAATAAATTTATCTTAATGCCAATTAATACACAGTATTTTTGGTTAATCCTTCAGGGTATAAGCAAACAAATGCGATGGTTTGCCAACCCTCGGACACGCAACATATAACTGGCCGAGCGAAAAACATAACTTTCCCCTCTTATTTCTTTCTTTTTTTTTCTTGCCGCGCATTAGCAGAATAAACAACACACAGAGGTAAAACAATTATGCGCTTTAAGGTTTTTAATTAATGTCGTTTTAACACTAATTGCTATATCGGACCGAATTGTGAATCTAAGCCATTCTCAAATCCACTTGAATCCACACAAAAAATGTCATCAAAATCGTTAAAACCGTTTAGGAGGAGTTCAGTCACCTACATACGCCCAGAAGAATTATATATATGAAGATAAAAAATGGCCTATAAAATAAAATCATAAAAAAATTTGTCGTTTTTTTAAAAAATGATCGTTTTAGGGTAGTCGGATATCTTAATGTAAAGAAGTAGTGTAATTCCTTTTTATACAAGTTCTGATAAAACTTGTGTTAACATACACACTTTCTCTATAAAGTCTGAATGTATGTGAGAGGGGCATTGTTCTCCGGGAACTGGAACAAGAAGTGTGGGTGTTTTGTACCCAATGACTATTCATACCATCATACCAGATGTAGCGACTGTAAAACAATATCGAATACAAATAGGCCTCATGGTTTCTTAGTGTCTCCAGACTTGGATGCGTCCACCATGAAGTTGCATGTAAAACTATGACTCATCTGAAAAGATTACTTGGTGCCAGTCTTGTACCCAATTTTATCATTGGACGCACCATTGTCTTCACGACTGTATATGCTGCAAGGAAAGCCGCAAAAATGGTTGGCTACAGACATGTACTATGTACATCAGACGCATTATCCTTAGTTTACTTGCCACGCTGTAAACAAGGTCACTTTCTGACTCGAGCTCCGTAATGTGGCTGTACCAGTGGCGCACACAAGGGGGGGGGGGGCCGCCCCCCCCCCCCCCACGGCCGGTATGTTTTTTTTTTCGATTGGTTATAATTCTAAGTATATAATACGTAAATTTAATTAAATATTTGTTATTAATGATCAATTTTATTAATTAATGTTAATTATTTATTCAATAATTAGTTTTTTACTGTGTTTTGTTCCTGAAAATCGACAAAATCAAAAATAGCATGATACAAGAATGGTG
>BMAV01008151.1:10667-25823 GCA_019973955.1 Trichonephila inaurata madagascariensis | reverse complement strand
TGAGTCGCGTTTTTACAGACATATGCCAACATTTATAAGAACTGAATGTAAAGCCTCAATACACAAATAAAAAATATTATCTTCCAGAGGGATCTCAATGCTTTTGACGCTAAATTGCATATTTTCAGAAACGTTATTATTACAAGAAATTACTAGTACTTCTCGAACTTGAAAAAATCAGACGAAGAAAAAGCTATTCAAGAACTTATTTTCATAATTACTATGTACCCTGATGTGACTTCATTTGATAAACTGAACTTGGAAGAATTTGAAATGCAACTGTGCTTGATTTCCATTCTAGTTCAATATGGGTTCAAAAATGTATTAAAACAAGAAAAATATTGGAATTGATTGAAACAAAAAATTAACAAGCAATATAAGTAAAAATGTCAATAACAAAATTTTGGAAACATGGAATTCGATTCCAGATACATTTAACTGTTTGAAGAAGCTGGCTCATGCTTTTTTAACCATATTTTCATCTACCTATGCCCGAGAATCATTATTTTCAGAGATGACTAATTTAGCATGTGTTCTGCGAAAAGTCCTAATAATTAATAAAATAACTAACTTTTCAGTTTTGTACTTTATTCATTGTATCATGTTAAATAAGTTATACTTTTAAAAACTTGCATTTTGATTAAATTAATCTGATGTTAAGCATATAAATTAAATATCTAATGTATTATTAACTGATTCATGATGTTTAATTTATACATACAGCATAGCATGTTTCTTGATTGATTCATGAAAATTAAAATATTAAATATCTATTTAAATCAAATGTAAAAATTGGCAGTGCTAATGAGGAGTATTTATTCTTTTTTTAGAAAATAATTTGTATTGGAAATGATATATATATATATATATTGTTTCAAAAGAATTTCAACAACTAATAAAATTATTAGTTGTAACATTTTTGACCTAGTTTAAAAAATCCATATTCTTATGACATGTCATTTTATTCAATAGCTATTTATTATTTTTGCAGATGAATCCTGAAAAATTGAGTAAACTGCAAGCTCAAGTACGGATTGGGGGAAAGGTAAGAAAAATACAACTGTTAAGATTCTAACAAAAGTTAGAAAATTTTGTTGAGAAGAAGGCATTAATATTAGTTTATTAAAATTTGATTGACTGATTTTATTTTGTGCAGGGTACTGCCCGAAGGAAGAAGAAGGTTGTACATAGAACAGCTACCACAGATGATAAGAAACTACAAGGTTCACTTAAGAAGTTAGCTGTTAATAATATTCCTGGTATTGAGGAGGTAAGACCAAATTTTATGTATAGTATTTGTTTTAGTGTAGATGGTCAGTTTTTAACAGATTCCTTTAATTGAAATTAAGTTTTATTTATTTTGTATTACAGATTAGAAATCAAACAAATACTATTCAAAACTTGTAGAATTTTTGTTGGTATTATTAGAACCCTTTGTTTTAATTTAAAGCTAATGTAAATTAGAACTTAAACTCTTAAATTCATTAGCATTAAAGTTATTCAATGAATTTTATTTATCTTCCCTTGTGATTTGCTCTTAAATTGCAAAATACGATTAATTTATCTAAATATAGAAAACCAAATGTCGAATCAAAAAATGGTACATACTTGGTAAAACGGTAATATAAAATGTATTGTAATTTTCTGAAGTTATTAATTATTCATAGTGTTTAATAAACATTTCTAATAAGTTTGTTCTAATGAATTTTTCCAAATTTAGCATCTTGCAGAAATTAAAGGATTACTGTAAATATATAAATTACATGAAAATATTAGATGACTCTGTACTTAAGAAATTGTTAAAATGTGGTCAACGGCAGCAAAGTTCATGCTTCGCATTTTGTTCAAAAGATTGACTTCTCTATGTTGACTGTAACAGATACTTTACGATATGAAATCAATGATATTTAATAATTTATATATATATATATATACATACATGTAATAATTCCCTCTAACATACTTTTAATTAACTCTTTTTAATGATCTATAAATAATCTTTAATTCTTAGGTTTAAAAATAAACATTGTAATCGTAATCGGCTAAACCGAAATCCCTATCCCGCGCATTCTAGCCAATCAGAACTACTATTACATAATAGTCGCACGCTTGTGCACTGCTGGTATATAAACACAAAAATCTGATGTAATCGTTCTCTTTTCTCTGCTTTCCGCCATCATGTAAGGATGTGAATATTTTCAGCTTTCTTTGTCTTTGTGTTGTGTCCTGCATAATACCGCTGTCTATTCTGTGTGAAAATGTAACATAATTGTGCTTTAATCTGCTGATGTGGGCTCATAATAAAGGAGGTAAAGCTATTCTGAAAACGTCATTACTGAATCAAATATTACAGCTACATACACCGGCCAACACTACTTCAATATCCGACATACATTTTCAATATACGACGTACATTATTGTAGGATTTTATATATATATATATATTTATGTTTTATTGCTCAATTGTGTGTTGGACACCTTGCAATAAAAGAACTTATGGCTGTAAAATGTTTTAAACTATTCTAATTATCGATGTAAAAGTATTCAAATTTAATTGTACATGCATACATTTAGCAATATAACTCCTTTTTGTTAAGAGGACCCTTGTTTATTTCATTGTAACTATCAAAGTTCTTAGCTTTTAGAAAGAACTTTAACCTAGAAGGAAGCTTTAAATGGATTTTCAGTAATGTATTTACTAATATTTTGATTGTTTTGAAAATGAATTAAGTATGTAAACGTGTGGTGAAATTATGTAGACTAGTTTATTCTTATCTTTTGTGTAATCAGCAAGGATTCGCCCATATGAATTATAATAACATTTCTTCATAGTTTTTTTCAGTTTATGTCTGTCAACTTAATAGGCTTCATAATTTTTTGGAAGATTTATGTAATTTATTGTTTTTATTCTCTTCCTTCCATTATCAAACTTTTCTTGTTCATGTGTAATTAATAAGAATTTGCATATTTCAAATAATAAAATTTAAATTGCCTTGAACCTTTGTTTTTCTCTACAAGTAATAGCGAACTAGTTTTACAAATATTTCTATTTTCTTAATCAGTGGTTATTTTAAAGCACTTTTAATTTTGTATATTGAATTGGAATAGTTAATTAAGCTTCTGGCTGAAAAAAAAATACTGATGTAGAATTCCATTTCTATATTTTTGATTGGAATTGAACACTTGTTTTTTAAAAAAAATTATTTTTCTTCCCCCCCCCATAATCAATGTAGAAACTAATTAGTTCTTGATTTGTAGGTAAATATGATTAAAGAAGATGGTTCAGTAATTCATTTCAATAATCCAAAAGTACAAGCATCTTTGGCTGCTAATACATTTGCCATCACTGGTCATGCTGAACCTAAACGTAAGTACTGTTACATAATCAAAAAGCATTAATTATATATGAATTTAGCATGTATCTTTTAAAAATTTTCTATTGATGGTATAATAAATTTATTTTTCTGCTTTTAAGATAGAATGTAAGAAAAGATCTAAAACTTAGTTGTTAAAGCTGTATGGACTGTGTAAATTATTGCCTCAAGATCGAGAATTTTTCTTTGTGAATTCTACGCTTCTATTTCACAAAAATCTTTATTCTAACAAAAAAGAAAGGTTAAAATTGGAAGAAAGTAATCGAGTTAGAAGTCAAGGTTATTGGTGACCATGTAGTAATGAAGTTATAAAGATAAAGAAGTATAAAGATGTGAGGAATTATTACTTCTATAATTCTGTTTCATTCGACAAAATTGCCACTGAATAATTTTTTGTCAGAATTAAAGCTGCAGTAACGTAAAAAGTCTTAAACAAAATTTTTACTATACTGTGTTTTTATGAAGTATTAATCTTGTTTTATTTTCTGTTGTATAGAGATAACAGAAATGCTTCCAGGTATTTTGAATCAATTGGGAGCTGAAAGTCTGACACATCTGAAGCGACTTGCAACTATGCAAAGTGCAACAGGTAATTTTTTTTGCAATTTTCTTACTAATTGTGTACCCTTTGTTACTAGTTATATATATTACCCTTTGTTATATAAGTAGAATAAATTCATTTAGTTACTCTAGTGGCACATATTGTGTTCCCGTTATTTTTTTAGTTATAAGGTAATCTTTTATTATGTTATTTAATATATGCTATATGTAGCAATGAAATTAAAACATTTATCTAATTCTGGCTGTTATAGTTTTTAATATAAAATGTTTTATTTGGACAAGTATTTGTTATTTTCCTTGTGCACAAATTAATCAATTTGTGTTTTGGAATTTTAACATTTGAATTTTTTGCTGCAAGAGAGCAAATTAAAACATTTTGTGTTTAGCAAGGTCATTTTCTTATGTTTAGTTATGTTTAAATATCTATTGAAGAAAAGCATGTGTCATGTAAAAACTCAAATTTATCATCAATCATAATTTCTTCACTGGGCAAATTGGATTCATTTACAGTTCTGAATAAAACCATCAATTAATTCTCTTATGGGCACCAACTTGTCCTTTTCGGGACTACTTTTGCTCAAAATTCTCATGAATCATTCTCTTCAGTGTCATTTTCTCTTTTGTGCATTTCCTTAATTCTGCGTCCAATAATTTTTAAGGAAATCTAGCCTAATTTTCATGGAATAATTTTTATTTTATCTCCTTGCAAACCTGAAATAAGTGTAAAAAGTTCAACTTTGTTCATACATGTTATTAATAAATAATTTGAAATATTCAATTGTAACCAAGTAATTTAAATGTATCTTGAACAATGAAACTACTTCAACTATTGTTCAAAATTCGAATAAGACTAAGAGCAAGTGCATACTGAAATTTTTATGCAAGTGGAACATTTTGTGTGTATAATGGGCATATCAAAAATAATCTCTAAATATTTTAATTTTAAGAGTTAAGAAAGTTTTGGTCATGATTTCTTTGGAATTTGTGTAGTATTTTTCAAGGATTTGAGGACTCTGTGCAGTACCTTTTTTGTTAAGAGTTAATGGTGGTGCAGATTTTACTTTTTTTAAAATAATGCAGTATAAAATTACTAAGCTTGCTTAAATAACTTATTGATGAAAAATGTAATAAATTATTGGTTCATAAGTAAATTTTATGCAGGTTAATTAAATGATCCTTTGAAATAAGTTCATTGAAATTTTTTTTAAAAAATATATAATTGATTTATTTATATACCTGAATAACTAATGAAATGGTACTTCTGAGTTAAAGGTAAAATGTTACAACTATGATATTTAATTTCTCGTAGGGCCTATATCTGAACAAACAAACAGTGGTGTTGATGAAGAGGAAGATGAAGAAGTACCAGGTAAATATAAAATCAGTTCTTTTTGCAAAAAAGTAAATTCTTATTTTTAAGTTATTAAATGGACAGATGATTATATTTTTAAAAGCCAACATAAGACCAAGCAATACATTTGCTGCTGCTTTTTTATTTATTTATTGGTCATATTTTTTTAACTATACTGCATACATTTCTTTGTTAATGTATAATTTGCATTTTTTTCTTATCACATGCAAAAAAATGAAAAGATTCTCATATGACAGTATTTTTAAAATAAAATCTGTCTTTAATGGCTTTTTAATTGTGTGAAAATTGCTTTGTTTTGAAATTAGTTGAAGGGATGAAACATTTTTTCGAGATCAGGTTTCAAAATTGAGATTTTTAAACTTTTTTCTCTTTAAAAATAAAGTGGACTCAAAGTTATATTTTTTAAGCAGGGGGGTTCTTTTTCTGTTGGCTCCAAGATGTGGGAATTAGGATTTATTATTATTAAAACTTTGTGTGTGTGCTAACTTTGGAAAAATGTTTGTAAAAAAAATAATAAATTTTATTTACAACAAAGTTGAGTGTGATAGACAATATTAAGTGTGTCTTTTATAACTGAGAACGCTGATATCGAACTGTATCAAAATTAAAAAAATTCATGCACTGATTCCAAATTAACTTGTGAATAAATTAAATTACCACCATTTGTATTATTAGCTTTTATATATTGATGTGACTTCCCTAATTTTTTGTTGATAATAAAAGCATTTCATAAGTTTAAGGCTTTTTTGTTTTTATAATAGATTATGTCAGTTATAAGGATTCAGATTTTGTAAATTGTATAAGGGTGGGTTAAGGTTAGGGGGAGGATTATTATTGATTGGAACCTACCTACTCGAAGAAGATGTTCTGTGATATAAAGATTAGGAAAAAATCATTTCAATATTGCCACAAAGAGGTTAAGATTTCAAAAAAGTGAGAAATAACTTAATTTTTGTTCAATGGTTTTAGCAAAAAAATTATTTTCCTACAATATATATATCTCCAAAAGCAATGATAAGTGCTGAGTAGTGTATAATACAGTGTAATTTTTAATATTTCATGACCTTTGCTTTCTCCGGACAGTCGAGTCAGCTCGATCCAAACATTCTACCCTTTATTGTGCACTGTTATTTTGTCAGTTTTTAAAATTCCATTCTGAAGAAGCTGTTAAATGTACCTGTCTCTTTTCCCTTTTAACTGTTTAGTAGTTATCCTCTCATCGCAATAAATGTTGAAAAGTACTAAAATTTCTGTTTTTTTTTTTAATAAAAAATTCTTCAACCTTTTACTATGATAAAAATGCTCAAATATGCAAACTTCATTCCCATTGTGGCAGTACTTAACATAAAGATTAACATTTTATTTATTTGTTTCACTTATATACCAGAGAACACCTTTTTCCATTTAGGTAAGCTTTTAAAATTTTGGAAAAAAAAGCATTTCAATCTACCCTATTAAATATTTTCTGATTCATGGGAGAATTCAAAAGTGAAATTTGTTAAATAGTTCATATTTCAATAGAAATTAAATTTTCTTTTTCTCCTTAGATTTGGTTGAAAATTTTGATGAACCCTCAAAAGCTGAAGGCGTGTAAAATATTAGAAATAAAGAAGATGTCCTACATTAACAACCATGTATTTTTATTTGGTCGTGATTACACTACCAATTTGTTTTTCAAAATTCATGTACCACACTGTGTAGTAAAAAAATAAGTATTTGTATGATGTTTGACCATATCATTTAAAATGTAATTTGTTAGAATCTGCAATGATTTGGAATGACTAGTCTTAAAGTAGTAGAAATGCTACTTCAGTAATGAACTTCAATTTTATTTTGGGAAAGACTGCTTTTAACTTAACTTTTTTCATGATCATTATTATATTGTTAGGTTAAACACATTGTCAGCTATTAAAATAAGTTGCTTTTTGAATCATGATGAGCAGGTGGGACATTTTCCCCCCTTCAGAACACAGTTTCTTTAGCACTGAAGAATTTAATTATGGTTGTTGAAAACTGTTTTAAAATATAAACTTATTCAGAAGAAACTTAAATAGTTGTTACTGTTCTGCACTGGTTTTTTTTATACTTTTAAGTTTTGAATATTCTGTATTATCTCTTCAAAACTTCAATGTAAATTTCATTTGTGTTTGTAACTTGAACTAAACTTCTTTTTGCCTTATTGTTTTTGTTATCAGTTTTGTGTTTTTATTTCTTACCACACTAGCATTAATTAAATCAATCGGAAGTTTTGTGAAATCAAGGCTGATTTGGATTTTTTCAATTCTTTAAAGTAAGCAATATACTGGCAAGGTATGCTGCTACCTAAAATATATGTAACTTTTAACTTCATAAAAGCTTTGGTGCTTGTGAAAACTCTTGAAAATTATTTTAAAATAATCACAGAATTCTTTAGATACGTCATCTGAACTTTCCTCTTAGAGTATATAGGATCTAAAAAAAAACTACATTTTAGATTCTAATACATAATAGATTACTTCAGTAAAATTATTATTTTTCATGAATGTCAGTGGTGTATTTTCAATAATTTTGTTGGTAAGACGTTTTAATAAAACATTGACAAATTTTTGAGCTTTGACATCTTTCAGGTAATCAACAACAAAAATTTTATTACATCTGGGGGATCTAGTATTCATTATATTTTGGAATCTATGTGAGTAATTTCTATTTAAACGTGCATCTATTATGTATTTAAATAAAAGTCAAATAGGTTTTTCATTAAAGCATGTTGTGAATTGCCAGAAGTAGGGGGAAAGTGCTTAATTTCAAGTTTCCAAATAGCTGTGGTGGTCATGGTGTTCCTGTCAAGTTGTAGATTTGAATCCTTGTGCCGCTCAAGACCTCTTATGTAGAGGTAAACTACAGCAAAAATTGCTTACGGCTGATTTCGCCATATGCACAAGAGCATGAACTTAATGCAGAGCACATTTTAAAACTAAGAAAAACATTGTAACTCAGGCATTTATTTATAATATAAGTGTTTTTAAAATTTCAAATAATTAGTTATTCCTTAGAACATGCAAAAGAATAGCGCATTTAGCATTAAGGTACAGGAGGAAAAATTGCGAAACACATTTTATAAAAGAAAAGTAAACTTGGATAAAAATGAGTGTAATGATAAAATACATATGTGATTATTCTCTACAGAATAGTGAAGCTGGAATATAATATTAATGCTTGAGTACTTTTATATATCTGAAAATATATTCAGAATTTGGGTCCTATTCTTTAACATTAGCCTTAACAAAAAACTGAAGGAACAGATGTTTAAGGATGCTACAAAAAAAACATATCAATAAAATTAAGTTTATTTTTATTTACATGGGTATGTATATATGCACATATTTAATTAAAATCAATGAAACAAAAGCATTCACAAGAATTTAATACAAAATGAAAATAATTGGATTTTTTTCTTTTAAAGCATCAAATTGTTCTATCGTCTATTTTGTTATTCATTTCATCTTCGGTATCTGCATCAATGATATTTTTTTAGCTTTGAACAAACTCCAGAATGTCTTTGTCTACCATAATTGGAGCTGTACACACGTCTACTGCAGGGGTATCCAACCCAAATAACCTTGCGGGCCACTTCGGAAAAACATAATCTCGCGGGCCGCACATAAAAATATGTACCTTTAATATCATATTGGGAAACAAAAAAACATTTATTAGAGTGAAAATTTAAAACAATAAATTATTATTGTTTTCATTATTTTTCATGTATACAGACATAGATAATATAATGTAATGATCAAATAATGTTTAAAATATTACAGTTGCCATTTTAACTTTAAGAAACATCTACCTCTTGCTTTTTGGGCACTCCAAACAGAAAAGGAGAAGTGAAAGTCGCAAACACACAGAATCATGTGCCATCCATAGTAAAGGATATGCTTAATGCAATTCAAAATTTATTAAAGTAATTTATATACTATAGTAAGATCAAATGTAACTGTTTAATAAAATATAAATTATTTTAATCTAAAGGACATTTCTATTATTAAAAAGGATTTATTTTAAAACAAGAACAGGCAAATACATTGTAGATTTATACATACATATAAATTTCAAAATAAAAAAACTAAAAATGTGATGTTTAAAAAGAGTCGGTGGGCAGCGACTTTCGTACTGGCGGGCCACATGTTGGACACCCCTGATCTACTGCAGTGAAGTCTTAAGATAATACAATAGGACAGTCCAATTTTGGCTGGTGTGTTCCATGTTTTGTTTATTCCCAGAAGGGGAATCTTTTCATGTTAAGAGGGGGGAAATGAATGCAAATACATAGTCTACTGAGACTGTTGTATTATTTTGTGTGAACTGATATTTTTCATCTGAAGCATGTTTTGCATTAAAACTTATTTCACTGAGTATATTAAATTTTCAGAAAATCCTTTTCTCGAGCTTTAACATTATCTGTGCATCTTATGCACTGATATAATAAATCAGATTTACTGATAAAAATTTCTTTCCTAATCAAAAACACTAATTAACATTGCAGTTGGCTTCTTTGGGGGGGACAAGTATAGAGTTATCGCCAACAGAGGTTTTTTCAATTATTTGAAGCCATTTATTTTCTTGTACATTACCTTGAGTCTTCAAAGAATAATAGCTAAGCTTAAAAAAACTTCCTGGTGGAAGTGAATAAAAGCTATTCTAGGCAACTAGTATACATCTTTTGTGTGCTGCTCAGAAGTCTTCAAACTTTGTGGGCTCGGAATCCTTAAAACTACACCAGACTCTTTTTTACATAACATAGTACACAAAGTCGATTTTTTTTACACTTAATTTTTTCTCTAGCATGAACCCCCAAAAGAATTGGAGACTCGTATCCTTTGGATGAGGACGATTTGATCGCAGTTATGATAATAAAAAAGTCGGTAATGACGATTTTGGAGGTGAAGTTCAGCTGATTTAATTCACGAGGGCTTGAAATTTGCTGTAAGTGTAGAACGTTTTCTTACTTGTGATCCTGACAGAACGTGCATTAAAATTTCAACTCAATCTTAATTTTCATTTTGTGGGATTTTAAAAATTGTATAAGTTACTTGAGGAATTAAAAAAAAAAACCAGCCGCTAATTATCAACTAGGTAACAAAAAAGAAATATAACAAATAAAATTCTTCATTTGAATCAAAGCCATCAGTTCTGCTAAACACATCTACTGATGATGGCATTTTTGATCCAGTTCATAGTAAACATGCACGCTTGTTATCAAGGGGCGATAAATAGTAATAACAATTATATATAAGAAATACAGTATTTTTTTAAAAAAATTTAACTCATTAATTCGTGTTCCAGATGTCATTGCTTTTGCATTATATTTAATAACTGGGATATATGTTGCATTTTTTTCACATCTGTCACATACCTAGGTTCATTGAAACTGCAATCGCATTTCATGTTCTATGTTTGTTTCTAAATTTTGTTTTTGTTGCTCTATACTTTGAGAAATATTAACTTAAATACATTGTTCAGAATACATTATAATGCTTATAACTGTGAGTAACTTCTTTGTATTATGTAAATTTGCAGTCTGAAATTTAGATTCTAACATCTAATCTAGTATTATGTCGATAAATTGTTCATTTTTATTCATTGGTAAAACTGATTTATCCATTCATGCTCGGTTTTCTTTTTTGTGAATTATTATTTTCATAAAATGTTGTTTTTTTTAAGGTGTAGAGGCTGCTCTTTTCATGAATGAAAAATTGTGCTTTATTTTATAAAATCCAATTCTTCCATTCCACTTAGTGTTGCAGTACATGGCACTAATCTGTATAAAATTATTTTGTCGAACCCAGGATATTTAAGTTTTGACATTATTGGATTGCATAGTAAAAATAAATAATGCTGTATTTTTAAGTGCCCCCTCTCCTCATGGGATGTGTATACTTGTGATCATACAAATTCTACAGATAATGCGAATCTATTTCCTGTACATATACCTAGTTTTTTTTTAGTTTAATTTGTGGGTATGATTCGTAGAACACAATGTATAGACCACTGAACTACAATGTAACAATCTGCAATGAAGTACAACTTGGAATCATGAACAAATTCTGTATCTTTTCCCAAAACAAATAGTTTTTAATAGCTGGCAGTCAAGAATTCCTTTAATTTCACTGGGGAAAAAACCTGCATTTGCAGGATTACAGAACAAGGTAATCTGATATTTGATGAATTGAAAAAGAATGTGTGCTCTGACTAGGCACAAATTTTTACGTTGATGTTAAGATCCGAATGTGGTGCAAGCAGCACAAAGTCGTAGACTTAACTATTTAAGTCTTGAAATACAGTGAAAGAATTTATGACTGTTATTTTGTTTGAATAAGCCAATATTCCTCCTCATTGGTTTCAGCAATTTATAAGGTTAGTGTCTGTATTTGATGTCCATTAAGCTTGAGGCTTCATAACAATATTAATGATGAGTAGCAGGGTGTTTCTAGTTTTTTAAATGTTTATCACAAACAAGAATAATGGACATACTTGGTTAAACTGAATAAAGACATTTTGTATAAAAATGTGGATCAACTTAAACAGAAAATGCCAAGATAAATTTAAAATGTGTGTAAAGGCATTTTTGTTACTCATGGTTATTTGAGTAGTATAGAATTCTTGTATCCTTGCATTGCATGAATTTTGGGGGAGATGGGAATCTTTATTCCAAATCAATGTGATTTTTTTCAAATATTTTGCTTCTGGATATTTAATTGGGTTGTTAAGAAGAATTTTAGTTTAGTGAAATTATTTCTGTCTAGAGCGGTTGTGTAATGCATGAAATATTAAGAAAGTTCGCCCTTGCAGTTTTGGTTCATATTTGACTTCTAAAGTTTGAACTAACTGCTATATCTGTTACATTCTTTCAGCAATTTCTTCATATTATCCATTGGAGGGGATCTGAACATATCCCAAATTAAGACTTTCAGGACACTTGCTAGTCATTTCTTATCCACACTCTTACATTGTTTTCCATCCTTTCTTGTGGATGTGAATGAAAGCATCATTTGGGAGATTATGTTGTGGTTATGTCTTTTTAAAAATAACTGTGGGTTTTAATTTTGTACTGTCTGCTGAGCATGAAATTTGTGAAGTGAGAATTTTTCTTTGCCTATTATTTTTATGTAAACCATTTTTGATCCTTTTCACTTAAATTGTTTCATTTCCAATCAAGTCAAACATTACTGGAGTTTCATCAATATTTCCAATATGTAACAGGGAATAATTTTCTTGCCTTTGTATGTTAACAGTTTCTCTGGATATTTATCAGTTTGTCCAAACCTTTGTGTTTCTCGATGAATTAAATTTTTCTGTGCAATAAATTGACTACGCCATCTAAAAGTTGCTTTAAAGTTTTCATTTGAATTCTTTTTTGACCATTTTAAGGCAGATAAAACATATGCTGCTTCTTATTATAATTAATCCATTCTGGCAATTTTCTGAAATCAGATTTGCAGCTCTTCAAGACTGCAATTTTGATACTCCTTTACAGAAAGCACAGCTATTCTTTTACACAATAATTTTTGAAATTTCACTTTTTATTCTTGCCTGTGAAGTTTTCACCGGCACCAAACACCCTTGCTGCAGCATGTTTTCAATTTTATTTCACATAGCAAATGACTGTGTTTGAAACCAGCATTGTGTTTGTTTTGTTTACTAACACCCATATTTATTAAAAGGACTGTATTTCGGCTGAAGCAAATGTGATTTACTAAAGTCTTTAATGTTCTTTTTAAAAAAAAACAGGAGAAATCCTTTCAAAGGATTTAAAAAGGTAAGAACAACAACATTGAACATGTGCATTTCAAACTTCTTCATTAAAGTAAGATATGCCACAAAACTATATTCGTAAAAAGTAAAAAATGTAGGTTGAAATTATAGTTTTGTGCTGGAATATGCATTTTATATATAAAATTAGCTAACCATTTTTTAAAAAGGTATTGGAAAATTTTTATTTATTATGAAGCTAGTACTGCATTATGCTAATATTTTCTGGTATAAGTTTATTTCAAGCACTTCAGTTTTGGGAAGCTATCAAAAATTATCTTAAAATTTTACTATCCATTGTGGGTCTATATGTATTTTTAAATGCAGTTCAAAAGACCAATTTTTCCAGCATCTAGATTACAGCATTTGGGCCCCTAATTGCTGTAGCTTTAAAAGAGGTGAAATACTTTACAAGTGTTGTTGTTGAGTCCATGATATGCTGATGGATAAAAAAAAAAGGAGCTTTAGACCGCTCTGAAATTGTCGAAGACAGCTTCGGCAACCTCAACAGCTTTGCGACATAGCCATCCTGTGATGACCATGTCGTGCCGGTTCCGCGTAAGCTAGAGGTGTGGGATTATCAAAATGATGAGACATAATAATTCTTAATACAACTTTTATTAAGAATAACTTATATTACTTAAATTCTAATTTGACAATTTTAATTAAAGTGAGAGTCAAGCCCAAATTAAATCACGTATTCAAGTCAGATCACGCAACTAGATCCTTTATCCCAATTATCATTAATAATCCTATTCATCTAATTACTTATATCCAATATTACCTTTTTGCAGATCTCCTTCCTTTACCTAAAGAGATATATATCTTTCGCTTTATATATGAAGATTCCAACTTCTTTATATAGGATTTCTATTCCTTCTAAAGCTATCGGACCGCTAACTCTTGATCTGCAAGATTTCACACTAAGCTTTGTCACGCTATCGATCAGAATGATTCCACACTACTATCTCTAAGCTTACCGCGCTATATCTAAGCTTGCCACGCTATATCTAGGCTTGCCACGCTATCCTTTTATAGTATATCTCATTTACATATTATGATCGTTTATCTTCTTGGTATTGGGTTGGAAAAGTTTTGCCATTAATCGTGGCCGTCAAAGAACATAGGAGTTATGTTAACAGAAAGACGCGAGAGACGTCACAACCCCCTCCAAGAAGAAAAACGTGATTTACTTAAGGGTTCTCAATGCCCTTAATAAATTACGTGTCTAAATCTCTATTTCTAAATTTCTTCGCTTTCTGAGTTTTATTTAAATTTTAATCTTAAATCCTCATTTTAACTTTTATAATTTCCAATATTTATCTTGACTTTAATTTTCATTACTCATCTTAGAATTAAATTTTAATATTCAATTTAAATTTAAACTCGTGACAATAAATTTTACTCCAATAACTAGGCCAACATTAATAATTACTGTTTAATTTATGCCCACTCTCACTTTTACATTCAGTTACTTAAAATATTTATACACTTAAATATTCTAAAAACAAATATTCTGGGTGCGCAGACCCAATCTAACACTGCATATGGAGCTGGAACTTTCGCTCCCCTTCTTGTTGAAGCTATAATTCGTATACTTTTCAAGATTTTCAGGGTCAGTCTCCCTGAAATGAAAACTATTTGAGTCTCTATTTCCATAATATCAATCAATTTATATATTATTTATATATCACAATAAATTTTCCTCTCCATCCCCACATCTGGTTTCAACAAAAAACTCCCCAATGAGCCGCGCAGCGCCGTTATTATTATTGTTAGTGCCTTGACTACGCCGCGTTTCCCTGAACCAGATGCCTCATAATACATAACAATACAACAACATATATATATACACATATTATACAATTACAAACATTTTTCAATAAACTATTATAACAAATAACCAAAGGAATTTTCGCATCTCACGAAGTCATACATCGAAGCAAACAAATGTGTGATTACAAATGTTTTCTTCAGAAAAAAATTTTTAACAAGTCAAAAAGTTCCAAAATTAAATAAACACTCATTGTAGTGTTTGACTTGGCTTATAACTTTTAAGCA
>BMAV01008150.1:0-12543 GCA_019973955.1 Trichonephila inaurata madagascariensis | reverse complement strand
ATAACAAAATCTGAAACAAACAATCAATTCAGCAGTCTGATAGGTACAGAAAGAAAACAGATTTTTCGTGTAGAATCTGTTACTGAATACACAAAAACATCCACTCCTCAAGCACCAAAGTACAAACAAGTTTGTAAATGTTTTCAATTCTGTTGAATTGATATGATGTATTATATATGTAGGAAGATAACAGTTTACTATTGCTTAAAACCATAGCACAATCCAGATTATGATTCCCAGTTGACGCTGAAATCCGTAGAATATTTTTATTTAGTTTTCTGCTATGAATTGCTTGAACATGGAATATTTTTCACAAAAGGAGAATATTTTGAAAATGGATCATTCTATGTTCGTTTTTTGTCAAAATATTGTACTTAAATAGTTTTATTGTCATACTTTTTAAAAAACAATTTTATATATAAATCAATGACACTTTCATGAAGATTACCCATTTATCGTTTTAAAAAGGGACCTCACGGCTGGCTGAGGTATCGCAAACAATCGCCGTTTTGATTGTTTCTGTTTTATAGCATCTGGAAAGTGTATTGTGAAGACTTTATTTACTACTTAATAATTTCTAAACCCCAAAAACACACACATAATTTTTTGGATTAACATAATTTCTTGGTTAAATACATCATAATCAAATACCAATCAAACTACAATATCCGTCTTTTCTCAAATAATCTTTCAAACCCCACAGCCCCAAAAAGACTATCTCTGCTTTTTTCTTACCCAGCCCCCTGTTGTCCTCTCCCAAAAAATTCCATTCCCGGCCCAAAAACAAAAGGACTTTCTTTCCCCCACCGTACGCCCCGGGGAAAAAACCCCCCTCTCCCTCTCTCTGTCCGTTCCCTTTTTAAAACCAACGCCCCCTTTTTTTTAAAAAAAACCCCCCCCCACCCACATGCAGGAAGTCCCCAAAAAATTTAAAAAATCTTTCCCAAACACTATGCCAACGATAGTCAGACACTACATGTATCTCTTTATGAATCACCCTGTATATAAGAATATTTTTTATTACATATCAATAAAATTTGTTTGATTTGGTTAGTTTATGACTATTAAAAATGCGATGCAGTCATTAAAATCAAGCCCATCTTTATTGAGTTTTCTTTACATGGTTTGGAAATTAATTTTAGAATTTTAAATGGGTTGGGATTATCGGAAGGAACTGAAGATAATGTATATGCATCTCAGCACGGGCCTTCTCCTACGAGCGGTAAAAGTGAAATAATAGTGCGGGAAACGCTTCCACAAGCTTCCGTGAAAGAAAAGAAGTTTAGGAAAAGGATTTCTCCAGGTTCAGCAGTTTTTTAAGTTTAAAATGCTGAAGGATTGGATATTCCTTCAATAAGATTTAAAGAGATAAAATTCTGAGAGGTGCAAAAAAGTCAAAAATTTGCTTTATTCAAAAGCGAAAAGGGAGAGTAATGTTAGAAGTAGATGGGTTAACAAAATCAATTTAAAGAGTTCATGCATAAATAATTTCATGGTTAGAGACATTTTTTAGAAACCTAAGATACAAAATTTTATTAATTTGAGTGGAATTGGGCATAGTATCATAATACATAAATACGAAAGAAATAGTTTGAAAACACTGCATATGATATAAAAATGCATCATGAAATATTTAAAATGAGAAATATATATGACAAAGAATGTTCAGGATAAACAGAAAAACTCAGGGAAAAAAATTAAGACTCTTAATCTTAATATAGAATGTGATCACCCCTGATTTGTATAAATACAATCGAACCTCCATATAACGAACCTCTATATTGTGAATATTTTTCATATAACGAACTTTTTCCTGGAACCAAGAACACTTCGCGATTTTCTTCTTAAAATAACCTCCCAATAGCGAAGTGCATTTTCTATATAACGAACTTTTTCTCTTGCAACTCAATTTTTTTCTTCCCTATTTTTAAAGTATTTCTGGACATTTCAAGTTTTATATTCTCTCTTTTAACACACTTTATGGTAGTCACAAATCTTGAACTGGTTTTATTAGATGCCTAACTCATAAAGAGCAATTGAATTCTGAGCGTTTCATCCAAGAAGTGCAACCCTTAACCCCATTGTCCAGTTCATTGTAAACATCTTCGACATCCCTTTTCACCCTCAGTGGAGTTCTCTCGTGCCCCCGTGTCCTTAAGCTATTCTCCGTTCATTTGTAGTGTTGATCAGTCATACTGGTAGTTTCGTTTCTCGTAGCTCGAAAATGTTAAAACGTAAGTGCTTGAGCATCAAAGAAAAACATTTATTTCTTCAGTAAGTGGATAAAGGCGTCAAGAAACTTTCCTTACAGTTTTTCTTTCCTTTTTTCTTTGATAGGTAAGATATATAACATAAATATATATTAATTTATAAAAAGGTGTGACTAATTACTTTATTTTAAATATATAGTATTTATGAATTTAAAATTTGTTTTATGTGGTTTATAAAGAAAATTGAAACATGAACCTCTATATAACGAATTTTCCATATAACGAACTTTTTTGGGGGATTTAGCGACTTCGTTATATGGAGGTCCGACTATATATCACAGTATAATATAAAGCTGGTAATGTTATCCACAGTTTGAGAATTAAGAGTTCCCTCATTCCTCCTGCAATTCAGTCTTCAGAACAGGAGAGGAGGATGTCTCCGTGCAACTACTTTTCCGAGGTAGTTAGTCTCGTAAGTTCTTAGTTGAATTCAGATCTGAAGATTTGGGTTGCCAATATATTTTACCAATTTGAAAAGAATTCATTCGTCAATAAGGTTTGCTTGATGCGGATGAGCATTATAGGTGATAAATAAAAAGTCAAATCCCTATGCATCTCTGTAAAGTCTTACATGAGCTTTTAAGATCTGACCTTGTTACCTGGGGGATCGTCGGGAATCATAATTCTTTTCCCATAACATCACACTGCGCTACCCGGAAAAGATTTTTATACCACAATGCTTGATCGAAACTTTCTCGCTTCTTACGTAAAAATCTTTAGAATCGAATGTTAAACGAAACCTGGACTCTTCAATAAGGAGAACATATACAGATCCGTTGGTGTTCGCGCTAGTTCTATTGTGTAATGTACCATTTAAATCGACCCTTTTTTTGTTTTTTGGAAAAAATATTCGATTTTCTGATAAAAAAAGTCTTTTCCCATTAAGACTTTTGTATACAGATTTTCGTTGTAGAACTCTACCGATGACTTCAAGCTCTGAGAGTAAATGGCAAACCGCAAATCTCCTGTTATGTCGAATAGTTGTCATATATCGATCTTGAGAAGAAGTTGTCATACGCTTACGGTTTTGTTTAAACTTTCTTACAACAGTTTCAGGATACTGAAATTGCTTCCATGGCGACCTTCTGTCTTGCAATATCTACACAACTAAATTCATGTAAACATTCCGTACACACTATTGATCTTAAAATATTCACAAATATTGCCTCTCGTACTTTTAAAGAGCTTATAATTCGCCATTTCACAGAGTTATCCAAATGATATGCCGTAACAAACCCTTTTTTGAGTTCCTACACACTAAAATCAAACTTTGTACTGCACAAATTCATCCAGATATTTATTTTCCACTAAGCTCTTGTTTACGATCAGCTGACCTTCGTACGCTTTTATTAAAAACCATTTGATACCATCTGTAACGCATTTGTAACTATAGTTTTTTCCAATTGGGTGATTTTTCTTTATAAATTAAATTAAATAAAAAAAATCCGATTATATAATGCTTACTAGGTACATTTCACACATTCCCTACAAAAATTAGTTGCGTTGAGGGAGTATTTCATGGAATATGATTATAATTAAATATGTAAAGGCAATCTTGGACATGAGTCGCTATATACATATATATACATGCATATATATATATACTAAAGAAATGTCATGAATGTATCATTATTAAGCAAACAACACACACACACAAACATACACACATATAATATATATAGAAAAAAAGATTTTATACAAATATATCTATAAAGAGAGCGAGAGGAATTGTGTGTGTGTGTGTGCATGGGAAATATATATATATATATATATATATATATATATATATAATCTCATAATTTAGAAAAATTTAATAAGAAAAACAAATAATTCTGCTGAGAGTGAGATATCAAATATCCGAAATTTTCAAAGATATCGTTATGACAAAACTAAAAAATTCGATAAAATACTTTATTCTAAAAGGGAAATCTTAAAGGATTTTATTCGCAGTAGAAAACAGTTAATTAAATATGATTTTCGTTAAACTTTCCTTTCCCAAACAGTTTTTTTTAATGCACGAAAAAGGTTAATGCCTTTGTTCGAGAGAATTTTTTAATGAAAGCCATTAAAAATGTCCTACATTTTCGAATAATCGTATCTATTATATATCGTTAAGTGGTAACTTTTTTTAGCAAAATAATTTGCTGCGAAATTTCGCTGATATGAAATCGTAAAATTTCTCTAGAGTTTCCTGTTGATCTTTTTACTTTTTGATGATGCTCAAAACTGCTGAATGATGCGAACTGCGAATGATGATGAAATTGCTCAAAATTTTTCCTTTGCAATATCGTTGGAGTTTTAGTTTAAATTTTTTTTTATTCAATCTGATTTACAGTATAATAAGTTCTCTGGAAATTTTTGTCTGAAATTCATCTTATTTAAACTCGTTTTATGTATGTAAGTCGTGCTTTTTCTATAGTAAAATATTTTCATATATTCAAACAAAACTTTCCAAAAAAAGCAGTTTAAATTTTTGTTTTTTGTCTTTGCTGTTATCAAAAGGTACGATAAAAGAAGTAACGATATTCTGCCAAGGGTTCACTCAAAAAAGGGAAAACAATCCATCGTCAATACTGATTTTTATAGTTTTCCTGTCCCCAAAATCTTAGGCAGAAAAAATCTAAATAATAAAATGTGCTGTTAAAATGCCTTTTAACTTTTCCTTAAATAATTTATTACAGAATAATTTGGAACGCATTTTGAGTTATAAAAAAAATCAAGATAGAAATATTTAAAACAAAAAAATTTTTGTCCTATGGGTACAACAAATATATTCATTTTTTATACAACCAAAAATTTTTAAATATTTTATAAAAAAAGGGACAAAAACATAATTTTGCCAAAATATAAGAATGAAAAAAATGCTTTATAATGAAAAAAAACGATTGATTCAAACTGAAATCAGAAATAAAAAGGGTGTGTGGCCTATTATAATGACAAAAAATCATAATATAATAATAACTTGAGAGCATTTTTTAATCTGAAAAAAGGTGTATTATATTCTTCACCCTTAGGGGAAGTAGGCTTAAGTTCTGTTGGTCTTATAAATTAATCAGAAAAAGACATCTTATCTATATTGGTGGCCAAAATTGTGGACACTTTTTAAAATTGTTATGTTTTTTTGTATGCTTATAGAAAGTTTTATGTTGCGCAAAATGCCAAGTATTTTATATCATTTTAAAGAGAATTTAATACTAAATTCAATACAAAAAGGAAAATTCAAATTTTGCAACTCAAAAAAGTTATGCTGCAGTAAATGTCGATATACATTAGATACTGAATGAATGAGTGAATATTAACATGACACTGTTCAGTTACACGAGGGCTTTTGACGACGGACCGTAAATACCGTGGTCGGGCGTGGACGACACCCAAGCTGGGCCCTCCTAACTCTACACCAACGGGAGGACGTTTCAGCCCCGACAGATTTACCGTGCATCCTTTCCCCCAAAGGCTGGTCTTTAGTGATACTGGGCTGGGAATTTAACATACCTGCCATTGATACCTTGTAAACTGGGCTACATTAGATACTGAGGGTTTTATTTTGGAAATTTATGAGGTTGCCTCTATTCTTTTTTACAACTTTTCATCGATGTTTCATTGAGCTGAAAATAGTTTTAAGCTCTTCCTTTGTCATTTCATGATAACAGGAAACAATTATATCCCCAATTAGCTCCTATTTATTTCATGAGTATCTCATTTGGACAAGAGTTTTCAAACGTTGCCACAAGTTTCCATAGGATGAGTTTGGTTGTTTTTTGGAGGATAACAAGATATTTAGTCAAAAGCAATGGCATCAAATAAAAAGTAGATTGATACATGTGTTACGGGAAAATGGTATTTCCCATTTTAAAAAGAACAGGTGGGTAGTTCAGTAACTGTATCTGGAAGCTGAATTGATTGATTGAAGAATATGGGCATTTTTCTTCTACGAAGGCGGCGACGAACCACATAAGAACTATGGTTAAGTGACGTGGACGACACCAGCTGGGCCCCCCCCTCCCCTTCCCCACTACACCAACGGGGGGACGCTTCAGCTCTCGACAGATTTAACGTGCATCCTCCCTCACGAGGGTTTTTTAACTGGGCTCGAATTCGTGACAAGGCGCCCGATCCATACCCCCAAACCCCTTTTATCCCCCCTCTGGGAAACTGAAAGTTTTTTTATGTCGGAGAAAATTTAATAAAAAAAAAAAAAAGGGCCCAAAAAGGGACAAAAAAAAAAATCAAGTATAGAAGAACAAAAATACTATTTTTGAGATAAAAAAAATTTCATGGACATCCATAAGAAGGATCTGAATAAAGTAAGTAAGCAGATAATAATGCAGCAGATGTAAGATAAAAGGTAGAATTCCACGAAAAAAGCCGTATCTCAATTTACAGCAGCGCTAAAATGGACTACCAGGGCCAATGTAACACATTAATTGTGCAAATGATTATTGGTCTCAAGTTATATAGAGGGATGAAACTAAAATAACGTTATTCGGTAGTGATAGCCTTAAATATATAAAACGTAGAATAGTAGAAATGCTACATCCTGACAGCATTCTGGCAACTGTGAAGTACCCACATAGTTTTATCACTTAGCGATGCATATTAGCAGATGGTATCGGTCGCCTTCATATCATCGAATGGAAACTGAATGTCATAAAATACATTGACACCATTCTAGAACCCAAACTTTTGCCTTCCATCAGGGATTTACTCCAACATTGCTTCATTTATTTTTCAACAAGATTCTGCTCCTTGCCACACAGTAAAGTATTTGCAAGACTGGTACTATTCTAAGGTCATTTATTTGTTGTCCTGGTCAGGAAACAGTCCTGACCTCGGTCCTATCGAAAACGTGTGGCATCGTTTGAAAACTCTTGTCCGAATGAGGTACCTATGAAATAAATAGGAACTAACTGAGGATAAATTGTTTCTTGTCATCATGTAATATAACGAAGGAAGAGCTTAAAACTATTTTTAGCTGAATGAAACATCGGTGTGAAGCTGTAATAAAGAATAAAGGCAACCTCACAAATTTCTGATAACTCACTGCTATCATCAGTATCTTATGTATATAGACAGTTATTGCAGCATAACTTTTTTCTGTTGCAAACATTTAAATTTTTTTTAAGTGAATTTTCAGTATTAAATTCTCTTTAAAATTATATAAAATACCTTGCATTTTATGCAACGTAACATTTTCTATAGGCATACACAAAGTTAAAAAACATAACAATTTTAAAAAGTGTCCACAATTCTGGCTGCCACTGTATATACAAGGTATAATTTGGGTTTCTAATATTAATAAAATTTACGTGCATTTTTCTCAATAGCTCTTATAAAATACTAATGAATTCTTAAAAAACTTTATTAGAAAGCTGTTGAAATCTGTAGCAGATTTATTACCTTGTAATATTTATTATCTAGTCAGATGTAGGATCTAACCTAATGCTGTTAAATCCTTTAGATTTTATCTGCAATCTGTCGTGCTAAAAAAAAAAAAGTGCTCTTAAATATAAATTAAGTCGCAATCTGTCTTCATTTTGTGCTCCGTTGCGTAAAGTAACTTTATCCGAAATCCTTTTTGAGAAATTTCCCTGGAGAGAATAGTTTTCTTTAGGTGTGAAATTTTTAAACCATGGTCATTAGCTTTCAATTAATTTTCTTCGCATATCCAAAGCCATATTAATTTTGTTCAGCTAAAATTTAAAACAAAGGAAGTGAAAACAGAAAATTTTTAATTAATGGGTTTTTTCTACATCTCATTTTTAACTTTTAGCCCTTATAGTGTTTTATTTTATTTCTTATATTTCTTCATCCATTGGGAAGATTAAACTAGCATGCATTACATCATGACTTCCATTTTTTTTTCAAATTATATTTCAAAGACAGACAAGAATATTGATTTCTAGTTATGCTTGAAAAATATTCATTTTATTTCTCATTCTTATACATTTACTTAGTTTTACACACGTAACGAATGTTATTTATTCTACCATCCGCATAACATATGATAAAGCAAAAATATAAAGGTGATGCTATAAGAACACTATTTTAATTTAAAAATAATTTGTTTTTTGTTGTTGCTGCTGTTTTCATTGTACGCTTAAAAGACTCTGATTAACCATTAGGATATTATGATATAAATGTTCGTTGCAGAAAAACAATTGATTTTTCAAATAAATCCTGTTATAAAGAATGTTGCGAACTCTCACCCGTAGATGTGTAAGAATGTACCAAACTGTGAAGCATATTTATAAAGCCAACACTTTTATTATGATCATCAAATCACTATCTAGATTCGACCTAAGCTATGGGAGTTGTCAAAATTATTTACTAATTAAAATATCTATAGTAATTAGTTCAATACTTATCGAGACCTTTGCAACCACAACAATGCTAAACTTCCTAAATTGATACTTCTGATCCTTTTGATTGAACTCGTAGCTTCAATTATTATATCTCTTACGTCTTAGCTTCAGCTCGACAACAATAGCCAACCTCTTTTCTTTTTCTTCATTTGAATTTAAATAATTACTCTTAACATAAATCACAGTTCCTTCACAGAAAGCGGTTTTATATAATCATACAATGGTTAAAAGGAATTTTCCCAAGAGGATTAGCAAGAATCGCGAACGGAGCCCGTTACAAGAATAATTTAGTTAAAACTAGTCTATTAATTTACTTTTTTTCCTAATATACCCCAACGGGGTTACAATGACTTAGTTATTGTAAAAGTAATAATAACAGGAATTTTATGAGTTCTTTTTTTCTATTAATACTACATTTTAAAAGATTAAAATAGTCTATTTGTGATAAAATTCGTGAAAGGACAATATCTGAGACGATGCTTCATCTACAGAATTAGAGGCCCCACTCAAAAGGATGGCAGGCTTGCTAAATTTGATGTGCAACTATTCATCATTCCACGTAAGGATTATTAGAGTAGCCAGAACATGGATTAACGACTCCACTTGAAAATCTCTGAACAGGAAACTCTTTGTCACGAACCTTTTAACACATTTGGGAGCGCGCGAATTGAAATTTCCTTATGTCCAAACACCGTTGAGCGAGATGATATCAGCTTCTTCATACTCTACATAATCCATTTCATAGTCTTCATAGGCTGTAAAACGTGAGGGCCAAGGGAATGTCCCTTTCTTCTCTTGATGGAATGAATTCGAATTCATGACTTGATTTAAAGTCCATTGCTTTCTCTGTTAACAGCGAGTATGTCTTTATATAAGAGGGAAGACTATTTCATTTTTACAGTTATTCAGAATAAAAAGATTTAAAACGCGCGCGGGACTAATTTTCCAATTGGTAATGAATTAAAAATACAAGCTTATCAAAATTTGCATTTGAATAACAAATATTTTTCATACAAAAAGAAAAAATTCGTTAATTTTTATTACTAAAAAAATTTTTATTAATATATATATATATATATATATATATATATATATATATATATATATATATATATATTAATAAAAAATTTATTTTATGTTAATATATTTTTACATATTTTATATTTTTCACTTTTATTTATTTTTAATGCATATTTTTAACATATATATTTTTAATGCATTTCATTATTTTGTCGGTAAATATTTTATTAACTACTAATTTTAATCTTATTACACGTTTACCAAAAGAAGATAAAAAAAAATGTTTACACAGCTTATTTTTCTTCAGTTTTGTGTATTTTTTTGTGTTGTATATATTGTTATATTTACCTGACCAGGAGTTACTTTAAAAAAAACAACTTGGAATTATTTATCAAAACATGCGACGAGAAATAATTTATTTGCATATTTTCAATGAATTTGACACTCTATACAGAAAGGCATGTTTTTAAGAAGTTATCATTAATGCTTAAACTTCTATAGATGTTATAAAAAATATTGTAACGTAAAGTAAATTATTTAAGGGTATGCATTACATATTAAAAATACAGTCAGAAACTACTTTATAGTTAGCTCAATGGGAAAAAATATATTATACTGAAATATAAACGTTATTCAAGCGGACAACCGTCTGCACTTTTAATAAAGGAGAGTACTCTTCATAAACATGGTGATTAAGTTGATAAAACGGTTTTTTAATTAACGTGAGCGTGTTTTTTAGCTTCATTTTAATAAGAGAGAGAAAAATGTTTATCACACTTCCTACTAAAAAACTTATTTAACCTTTTTTAACGCATATTTTTTTTCAGAGAGTCATCTTCTTCTGACAGTGATGTGGGGGAGTCACGCTTAACAGTACTACAAAATGAATTAATGTAAGTTTTTTAGAGTATAAATATTGCATTTTTATTTTTGAAGATTCATAACTTCATACCATTTAAAAAAATAGTAGTGGTCCTTAATAATTTATAATTTGAGTCTATTTTTACTAGTATCTTTTAAATTTATGGTCAATGACATATCAAAACAATATATCATGTGCTATGTTAGAAAAAATATTTGGTTTCAGGCCCGAATTTTATTATTATCACACAAACTTAAAGAAAAACTTGAATTTTGGAATCTCGAAATTTGTAATATTATTCCGTGATTGTATTGTAGTAAATTTGCTTGGAAGTGCACTTTCCCAATAAAACTAAATTTTCCACAAGCAGAGTATCACTGCAGAGAAAACAACATACGTTACATGTTTTACTATTGTTACAGTAAATCTTAATGTAAACTTTAATAAATTATTTTCAAAGCAGAAGTGCTCAAAAGTTAAGCGTTCCACTTCTAACATTAAACATCTGTAAATTTAATGACGTTGGAACATTTTCACAACATTAACAAAACTCATTTAGTAAAGCAGATGAAAAATGGCTAGAGTTAGAGTTAAATTTATGTCGCACTATAAAGCTGCACATGAGGGCTATTGGATTACGGACCTTGTAATTTTGAAACATGGTCAAGTGACGAGGACGACAAGTGAGCTGGCACCTCTTCCCTCTCTCTAACTTCCACACCACACAAACGGGAGGACGTTTGAGTCTCGACATATTTAACGTGAATCGGCCCCCTCTGCATCGGTGATAGGCTCGAACCCCTAAAACGCCATCCACAAGTTCGTTACCTTGAACACTTGGCTACCCCGGCCACAGATTAAAAACGGTAAATAAATTGCACATTTTTTTTTTATTTTATTTAAGTTCCCCTTATAATATTGAGCTGTTCCGCATAGATTCTTATATGAAAGAGAAAATCAGAAAAAAATTGCTGTAAAATCTATAATACACTAAATATTTTATGCGGATTTTGTTTCAATCCAATTAAAGCTTTAAGATATTCTTATTAGAACTTTTATAGCATAAGTATTACGCAGCAAAAATCTGAGGCATTTTTAAATTAATCTCCACCAGGACTTGCTAGAATAAAATACGATTTTCCTTTCAATTTTGGAAATCGCATTCAATCTGACTGCAATATTCATTGTTTACAATTTTTTTCCCAAACTTGTAAAATGAGAGGATTTCAATTAATTTTTTCTCGTGATATTGTTTTAACTTGGACTAGATTACCTTTGCATACCTTTGCATTTTTACCACAGTATTCATTTTCGATCAAGATCAATAGTACTTGCATTTTCAGGAATAGTGCATACTTTTCTTGGATTACTTCTTGGATCTATTCTTAATTGTAATATTATCCACTATTTGAAAACAAAATAATAGTTTTTTAAATCAAAATATTATATCTGAAACTGGCTTTTACTATAAAGATAATTTAACTGCAGATAAAGTTTTAGATACCGAATCAAATTTATAATTTAATGCATAAATTTAATTTTCAGGCCCTCACTGTAAGTTTTAAAAATCGGATTTCTTTAGGAATTTTAGTTTCTGAAATATGTATAAATTATTTTGACTGCGTTATTTAGATGCTATTTGAAACACATAGAAATAATTAAATATTTATTTATGAAAAATTGAATAATAAGATGAATAAATTTATTATACGTTGAATATTTATTAATGAAATAAAAAGTGGCATTTATTCAATTTGAAAAACATATTCAACTTTAATTTGCTTTCAAAATTCTCTTAGAAATTCTTTTTTCTTTTTTTCGCCCACTCTATGAATCTTTAATGTAGATTCTTAGTGGTTAACTAAAATTTATGGAAATAAAAAAGAATATAATTGCTAAAATCTCAATTTATAAAATATGAAACTGCTAAAACTGAAATAAATATTTCATCTAAAATGTTAAATAGGTTAATATTTTAGATTTTTTAACACCCTTTTAGATATGTCATGTTTCGGATGAAAGGTTTGAA
>BMAV01008149.1:0-13138 GCA_019973955.1 Trichonephila inaurata madagascariensis | reverse complement strand
TAACTTTTAAAGGGAAAACTTCTAAAAATTTAGTCCGAATACGCTTATTAAAAGGGGGGCGATTTCAATTATTATTTAAAAAATAGGTTTTAAGGGCTTCTAATTACCCTATAGGTTAAAGTAAGGTATTTTTAGATAGGTTAAAATTTATACAATTTGAAAATGTAAAAATCTCAAAATTGTAATATTAAGAAGATTTTAGGTATCCAACACGCCTTAAGATGACTAATCTCTTATTTTAAAGCTAATTCAGAAGAATAGCTAGTTTAGTGAAGTTGTTACCCAAAGCGACAAAAAGGTTCAAAAACTCGGGGTGGGCTAAAATAGGACCCACTAAAATCGCAATTTTTATTTAATATCAGAAAAGAAAAAGTATTTTACTCAGTGTTATTTAAAATGCTCCAATATGCACACATGAAATATTACTTACAAAACCGATGTTTACAACATCTCTATTTTCCATAAGCATAAAAATTGCATGTTTCAAGAGAGAGTGCAAGTATGTATTTATAATTCATTTAAGAAAAACTCTAATTGATTCGTAAGCAGTTAAAGAGAAAAAATTCATTCCATCTGTGTGAGTGATAAAAATAACGAACATTACTAATGTGGGGATTGTTTTAAGAATATTTTGCTCGAATAGATTTTATTGTGATTTACTATCTTTAATAACTAATTTCCTTGTAAAAAACATTTTCTTTAAAAAAAATTAGTGATATTTATCTTTTGAATGATACATGCAGAAGTAACCCGGGAGTAAATTTTATCGTTAAACCTATAAGACATGATGTAAAATGCTCTACTTACTTCAACTTTTGGGCTTGTAGTAAAAGACGGCACAAAAGGAACATGAAAGGAAAGAAGAAATATAATTAGTTGCAGCATGTACATGCTGTTTGTAAGAAATGCAGCACCGTGAAGGAATCGTCAGAATTAAAGGAACTTTGCAGCAAATATTCAATTATAGGATGTTACGTAAAATAGTAAAGTCTCAGAGCCACCGTCCTGCGTGGCTTTCGCAGCATCCTCTAAACTTATACTTTAAGCATATTAACAGAGAAATGTGAGGACGTTGAAAAACTTAATTTAATTGTTAGTGGGGAAAATTTCAGTGAGACCAAGTTTTTTCGCCGACGAATAAGAGAATTTTAACAACTTGCTGAGCCAATGAGGATTATGGCCTTCGTTTGAAAAATTTCTATCCGAAGCAAGAGATCGTCTGTTTGGGAAAATTCAGATGGAAGAGTTTGGAAGTAGTGGACCGCTTGAGCACCGGAATCGGAAAACTGGCGAACGTTGAGAAAAGGGGACGTCAACCCCGCGAAATCGGGCAACTGCTCAACTTAGCTGAATGACAGGAGCTTCCTCCGACATGCAGCACGGTTGCTGCTACAGATCGCTAATGTGGCTTTGTCAATTCGCGACGAACAGTTCATAAAGGATGGTGCAGTAGTGCCTTATCAGATCCCTCTTCGAAAACGCATCGAGGAAGGTGACTGCAACGGGTCATGAGCACCTTTCCACATAGGGAATGATTGGCACCAGTTCTTTCAAATGAATCATTCTGCATTAGACCTGATGCTACGTGTAGAGCTATGTCGGTGAATTCGCGCGTTCAATGCATTATTGGATTGCCAAAGTGGCCTAATACCCAGAGTTGTTTGGGGCGAACATCGACATGAGTTTCGATTGGCTGATGATAATCTCATAGCAACAGTTACACTGTTTATCAGATGAATCATGCTTCAATATGTAAGACCATGATGGCCTCATTCGTGTGAGACGCTATGCCGGGGAACGCTGCCTTTCAGAGTGTGTTTTGGAACAACAAAGTGGCCTAACATCCGGAGTTATGGTTTGGGGTGCGATTTTGTGTCATGCACGATCCGATTTGCTACGAATTGAGGGTAATCTCAATAGCAACAGTTACGTACATGAAATGCTACAGCCCGAAGTTGTTCCTTCCTTCTTCAAAGATCCCTGGAATTATCTTTCCGCAAGATAATGTACGCCCACATGTTACAAAGACTCTTCGAGACTTCTGTCCAGCCCAACACATGCAACTTCTTCCTTGGTCTGCTTATTCGCCAGATATTTCGCGTATTGAGCTCGTGCGGGAGTTGGTTGGTCGGCGTCTTGCTCGTGATCCTCGTCCTGCAACTTCAAAAGACGAACTTTTGCTGCGCATACAAGCAATATTTAGCAAGCAGACATTCAAAATCGGTTTGACTCCATGCCACGTCGTATAGCAGCACCTTTTGCAGCGAGGTGGTGGCTACACCGAATACTTATTTCGGACACTTAATATTGTTTTTTTGCTTTGAAAAGTTCGTCATTTATTTGTGTTACTACAAGTCGTTTGTGCATTAAATATCATTTAATTCTGATGATTCCTTCATGGTGTTGCACTTTTTGCAAACAGCAGTTGAACTTCCTCATGTTGTTGAAAATAAAAATTAAATGACATATGATCGACAAAAACTAATTATAAAATTCAGTAAAATGAGGACTGATTTTTCGTATGGCTTAGTACTATCATAGTTGTACTAACCAATTCAATACATTTTATAACACTGTCATAAACTATTAATATTTCGAAAGACGTTTATGTTACTTGCAAAATTTTTATGCTGCTTTGAAATCAACAAACAAATTAAAACAAGATATATTGATTAAAAATAACGCATTTAAAACAAGAATGAGTACCAAACATTTTTGGAAATAGTTTCGAACAGAGGTCCCCAAAGTGGGTGGTCAGCAGACCACTAGTGATACGCGAGAAAATTTTCCTGGTCTCCAGAAGAATGTGGAATATACTTACTCATCACGTTATATTTTAAGATGCAGCAAGTAGAAACCCTTGTCAAAAAGCCCTTGAAATCACTTATAGAACCTTTTATCTTGTTATTATCAAAGAATGAAGATACCATGCATAGTAATATGTGGATAATAGATCCGTTTGCAGTAAAAATCCAGGAAAATAATGTAAGCATGCATCGAAAAGAAAGCCACATCGACCTATCGTCCGATGAAACTCTCAAATTTAAATTTCATTCATCCTTATCAAGATCTCAGTTTTGGTTTTCCATAAAAAATGAATATCCTTTTCTTAGTAAACATGTGATGAAAATTCTGATTCAATTCTCCACAACTTATTTATGTGAAAGGGCCTTTTCATCTGTCACAGCCATCAGAAAAAGGCACCGATCTCATTTACTTAAGCTGATCATCTGATCAAGCTAAGATAATATCAGCTTGAAATAAATGCAGTTCTCCGTCTTGCAGTAACAACATTGGATCAAAATATACTTAATTTTATTTCAAATAAGCAGGAATATCCATCACACAAGTAATGTATAATGCAGCGTTTCTCAAACTGTGGGGCGCGCCCCCTAGGGGGCTTGATAACTCTAAGAGGGCGCGAGAGCCTATTGAAAAGTCGAAAACAAAGAATCATTTAAAAAAATTATTAATTTACTGAAAGAGTAAACAAAAAAAAAATCTTTCTGACATAATAAAAAGTAAAGTACACATTTACACTGATATAACACACTTATAAATGTATCAGTACTGTACAATGTATTCTATAGTTAATTTAACAATACTAAGTTAAGAACAAGTTTAATAATCACCAGTGACCCCTATGGGCTTCTTATATATAAAATGTTCAAAAATTAACAATTATCTTAATAATTTGTACCGTTTTCAATTAATCCTTTAACTGCCGATTAAAAGTTATGTGATTCGCTTCCCAATGCCACGTAGGCGTGCGTATGTAATGTATTGAGGGGGAGAAAAGCAATAAAATAAGCAAATCCTCTGAAATAAATAAATCTTTCCCAAGCACCTTTTTATTGCATTCCAAAGCCTTCGGAATAATTTTATGAATAGTAGTGCACAGAGAGAAAAGAACGTACTTTGGAACGACGTATATATATGTCCAGGATAATTAACGTTTTAACTGTTCGAGGCGTATATATACGCCAATGACACTTAAGAGGTTAAAATCATGTTGTAGCTTTAGCGTCAAAGTGTAGTATTGTTGAATTCAAAATTTTGTTATTGTATGGAAGGGGGGAGCGATGGAAATTCTGATTGAATACTAGGTCGCAAATGTTGAAAGTTTGAGAAGCACTGGTATAATGCTAAAAGTTTGATATACTTGAATCATTTTTTAATTATTTTGTTTTTGTGTTTATTTTATTATGATTTATTATAGTAAATTTTTCATAATTTTGTTCCTATTAATAGTTCCATTTTATTAATTAGGTACATTTTATGTGTTCTTAGAACATAATTTCTCTTATAAATATATTTAACATTTCAAAAATCTTATTAGTGATCCGTGGGATTTAAATTATGAATTTACTGGTTCGTGAGGTCAAACATTTTGGCGACCGCTGGCTTAGAATAATTTAAATTCTAACTCCAAATTCTATTGCTTATTGAATACTCTTCCTGATTTTTTAATCATAACCAATATATCTCACTATTATAAGCCCTGATGAAGCTACGTCATCTGAGCTGCAATACAACTTTTCAAACTTCCGCAGCACTCTATAGAAAGGACATTATTGCCTCGATGTATTTGACATGCATTAGGCCCTATACAACAAATCCAAACCTATAATTTAACAATGCAGACCACGAGCTCAAGTCCATGACCACTTGCTGCCACGGTCACATCCAGAACTAGAGCTTCTTATAATTTTAATCCTCAATTAAATGAGAAGGAAAACATGTGTAATCTGGCATCCCATGCTTTGTATCCATTCCATGTTAACAGAAGACTAGAGCACATCACCCCTTCTGTTCAACGAATCTTTAACGGAATCAGAAACAAGTACTAGTAACTTTTGATTTGATTGATTTCCTTACTAAGGCATTTTTCAACATTTTTCCTGTCTTTGTTGTCTTTGATTTTTTTTATTAATCTCGTTATTGGTAGGAGAGAAATTGTTTTTTCTTTTCAATGCCATCAAATCCATCATCATCAGAGGAATCACTGTGGCCATGGTAGTCCAGTGGTTAATGTTATGAACTCTTGGCCGGAGTATCACTGTCTAGTGCCACTGAAGACTCATTGTACAGAGAGATTTTTGCCGTTCTAAGGAACATCCATCTACCAGACGGGTACGTAATTTTTTTTAAAAAAATTTTATTACCTTAAGGACTGTTTTAAATGCCCTTACAGCTCATGAAACTGAGTATGGCTCAAATAAGATGTGTGGCGTTAAATCAAGCACAATAATATCAACAATCAAAAACAACAAGCAATAGAATTGTGACTAGTATTTTTTATAAAAACTGATTAAACTTTGTTTATATTCATGTATAAGTAATTAAAAATAATAATACCAGACACGAAAAAACTATAGGAATATCCGTCTGATAGACGGTGATAGATAAGAAAAATCGCACATATCGTGAATTGAAACAGATCGCCATGTACTACCACGTGATCTTCTCACTGGGTAGAGTCCAACTGAAGATGTCAAGGCAGCCCACCCCAAAAATCTCACCAGAGCGTTATCTACAGGCATTGAAGCAAAACATTCCCCATCTGAGAGACGGATGTTCTGGTCAGAGGGTTAAACCTGCCGAGGCTCAAAATTCTTCCATTACCGAGGACTGGTAGTTTGGATAAAATGGTACCAGCTTGGGTATCGTCACTTGACTGCAATTCGATATACGTATTTCGCCACCAGTAACCCTCGTGTTTCTTTATAGTGAGACGCTTCCCATTTTTGATCTCGACGAAATGTACTGTTTAAAAAAATGGTGAAAGCCCTGTATATAATATGAATCAATGAATGAACCTGTCCGTAATGATTCCCTGTATATGAAAAATGGTTAGATAATGATCTCAGGGCTACAGTAACTCAGTTATTGAGGCTACGGTGGTCTACACTGTAACTTCCACTAAAAAACTAATTAGTTCCCAACGGTCATTTGATCTATTGCGGGAAAGTCCACAAGAAGACAATGCTGGCTTATAAATTCTAAGGCAAGGCAACATTTGGCGTTACATTGGTCAAGGCTTGTGAGAGTCCAGCAAAGTTCTTACCTCAATCTTCAACTTTAAAATCCACCGCAATAAGGGTGACAAGGGACCAATGGTTGAATACTAATATTGGTTTCGTCCACCAAAACCCAACTGTATCACGTGTCTTCCTTTGAAGGTGTGACATAATCCGCCTCTAAAAATAAGATACAAAGGCGAAACCATAGACTCGCTTACATACCAGACCAGACTCCAGAATTTTGCCTCAGTCTCGAGCTTCAAATAAGCGACCAACTTTGAGAGCTACTATACTGTATTCGAATTGGGACAAACGGTTAGGAAACGCTTTTTTCTAAAATCTTAACTTTTAATCATTACATACCTTGAGTAGACTGAAAAACTCTATTAGTATGAAATATGTCCTCCTGTAGCAGAAATGACCTCTTCAACTCATCTTGGTATGTACGTCCCCTCACTAGTGCAGCGCACATGTTCTCAACTTCATCATCGTGGAACCACACCTGTATAGCACTTTTCATCATTTGTTCTGTTGTCGTGCAACTCATCTTAGCTGAACTTTTCTTGAGAATATGCCATAAATTCTCAATAAGATTTAAGTTCGGTGGATTACAAGGTGAATTTAGCACTTTTATTTTATTTTCCCACATAAAAGTCTGAACCAATTTCGAATTGTGATAAGAAGCCAAGCCATGTTGAAATATCCCATTAAATGTTTCCGTAAATGCAATAATTCTACTGCGTAATTTTTGCTTGTATTTTACAGAATTTCTCATGGCTTTAAGAGGAACTAAGCTTCTAGTGCCATTTGTTGTGAAAAAAATCTAAGACATTTGTTTAGAAGGGTGTTTTACAGTCTGTTCGGTATGATCTGGTAGCAGAGTTTCATCTTCTAATTACACCTAATTTGCTTCCCTGCACACATAAATGTGTTTCTCATCACCGAAAATCATCTTCTTCTAATCCTTAACAGTCTAGTATCAACACTTTTTTTTTGTCAATGCTAAACGTTTTTTCACCTCTTTCTGAACTGGAAATTGCTTTTTCATCAAACTTCTTGCCTTACGGCTAACTTCTAGAAGCAATTTTCGTGTAGTTGAGGGATTCACTTCATTACCATAATCCAAAAGATCCTTCAAAGATCTTTGCTTACCTTTCTTGCACTAATTTTGATATTTCTTATTAGAATTTTATCAGCTCTTAGAATAGTTTTCCATTTGAGCCCACATTTTCCTTTTCTTTTTGGAAATGATGTTCCGGAATCTTGAAATGTTCTTTAAGTTCTTGAAAAACTTGAATTGCCCACACCAACTACCGTAGCTATATCTCTCCCAGCCATAGAAGTGAAGTTCATTAACAGTGATTATTTTAGAACACTTCTTTAAAGAAATATCCATCTCAGAATAGGCAAAAGTAAAACGTGTTACAAGGAACGCAAAATTATAACCAACAGCTGCCACACTGAAAGGCTCAGAACTGGACAATTGATACATCAAAACCAAACAAACAAGTAAATTATAGTAAAGCTTGCTCAATCACATTACCTCTAGGCACATATAACCAATTTGAGGGGTTCAAGACATCACTGATAATCACATACCAACTCAAAGAAGAAAAAAATGCTTGTCCCAATTAATTCGCGAACAGTATAGCACACTATGTCTTTTTGAATATTTTAACGCAGCCATCACATTATCTACCAGCACTGTCGTAACATCGGCACTTCTCGACATTGGCGAACCCCAAAAGGCTCTGACGTCTGGCAACATTCGAGTCTTAACAGCGTTAAAGAGCCAACGTGTGAAATAATAAGTTTGTGTTGCATATACAGTGGAGCTCAAAACTCCTCCCATAATTAATTAGCAAACTCAGGCCTTATCGCTCGATTGTGATTGAGAGTTACGATATCAGTAGCCCTCTCATTTCTCTAATTTAACTTTAGTTAAAAAATTTTAAAGATCGAAAAACATATTTTAGTGCTTAGAATAATAATTAATGTATCAAGACACAGTAATTTTTAAGTCCTGTGAAAACTTGATACATTAAAATAGGAAAGTTTAAAGATGAATGAAATTATTTTGTTCTGTAACCATCCCAACTTCGCTTTGAAAGGGATTTCGTGTCGGTTTGATGGCTTCAAAGCACCGCTAATTCATATGCCTAAGGTTGTAGGGTTGATCCCGTACTTAGAATCGATGGACTTTGGTAGAAATCGTTGAGGCAGCATTTTAATGAATTAGTGTCACGCTAAAAAGATTTAATTTTTTATGGTTTAAAATACCATCAGATCATACCAATTTGAGCTATCCCGGGGCCAGTCATAGATGGTAGAAAATCCGTGACACAGCTTTCATATGGGAGGGTTGGCATTTGTAAAGGGGTTAAGCATCTTTGTATCAGAGCACCACTAAATTTAAGGAAAAAGCTTTTAGGGAATTTAAGTCAAGGGTTAGTTTCACAACCCGATTAAACTAAATACCTTGTTAGAGGAATATTGAAGCTTTAATTTCTATAATACCGAGGAATTGTTCTAATTTAAGGAACAACTTTCGATCTTTTGACTTGGGAAGAAACATTATTTTCAAAAACTAAAAGACTCCATTAATAAAAAAATTGTGTCATACAATCTATAAACTTTTCTTATATACTATAGAATAAAATTTTTAAATGTATGCAATATTTTTAGAATTATAAGGGTTTTAAAAAGTACACTTCAAAAGGTGCTTTCGTATGCATAGTGTTGATTAGGTACCTGTATTTTTCTTTTTATAGTATATAAAACCACAAAACATGATGTTTTAATTACAAAAAAGTACCTTTCTTTAAATGCTTAAGTTTTTTTTAATATTTCATTGCTTAGAAATGAAATTTTGATAAAATCGGTAATTTTTTTAGAAAATTGGCAGTAAAAACAAAAATACTAAGATTTTAGAAATTAAATTGGTAGCATTAAATGTATTATTATTATACACAAAAGCTCATGCCAAGTTTCACTAAAATATAATAGACAGATTTTTCTACGGATGTACCTAAAAACTAGAAAAACACATTTTGAATAAAATGGTATAGTTTACTAAAATTTGAGATTTAAAATGCATGAACTTTTGCTAAGACACATCCTTATTCTTTTCATTTTGTCTTTCACTAATCCAGACCTCTTTGCTGGTTATTTTAACCGCCATCTAGGTTTTATAAATTCTAAGTCTGTCAATTTTTCGAAGGTTTTACAGGTGTTAATCCCTGCATTTTTATATTTAGTCTTTAGTGCACCTTCATTAAAGCAAACTGCTATATCCATTTCACTAATTTACACATTTTTTTTTTGTTCACAAATGTGTTTTTTGGAACTTGATTCCATTCACAGTTATTTAAGGAATCCGACTACGTTCGGAACCGCTATTTTAATAAAACACATAAATGGATAATTTTCATGATATTTAGTGTCACTTAGATTTGAATACATGTATGAAATTGTTTTAAGGACATTTTGACAAAAGCAATTATTTAAATACAATATTTTGGCAAAACATTAACTTAGAATAACCTTTTTTCAAAATGTTCTCCTTTTATAAAAAATGCTTCTAAAGCAATAATATTTTGTTTATATAAAGTAAAGACTTCTCCAGAGAGTGGAATATTTTTTTTGAAAAATTCACATTATTTTCAGAGTTAGAACCAATTGAAATAATTATCGGCGTGTTTTTTCTTAAATTTTCTCCCCTCTATTGGCGTAAAACATGGATAAACCCACTTCTAAGTAATATATTTCAAAAATTCTACTTTAACCTCAGTACAGAGGTCTGAACTATACAGAGGCAAATTACTATTTTAATAGAAGCATTTTTCACAAAAGGAGAATATTTTGAAAATCAGTCATTCTATGTGTTCATTTTTTGTCAAAATATTGTACTTAAATAATTTTTTATTGTCATACTATTCTTAAAACAATTTTATATACATTTTCTAATCTAAGGGATACTAAATATCATAAATATTATCCATTTATACGCTTTTGCAAAATCACGGTTCCGAACGTAGTCGGATACCTGAAGCTTTCATTTAGGTTCTGGGTACGATCATGTAAACATTTTACTAAAAGATCTTTTGAAGCTTAATCTCTAAATATATGTTTTAAAAATTATGTATATGTTTGTAATTATCTTTTTAATCTTAACTAGAACTGGTTCTGGGAGGCAATGTTTGTAGATGTACTTTTCTCCAGGTACAAGAAATTTGTTTTAACCGAAATAGCTCTTTTTACATTTTAAACTGCAATTACTCCGTTATTAAGCTTTTTAAACCTATACATATTATATATTTTTGAATTTAGCATTAAATGTACCTTTTTTTAATATAAAAATTGAAAAATCGGTGTTATAAAGGTTAAGCACATCCTGGTTTTCTTAATCGTATTAAAATATATATCAAATATGTTAAAATCATTGATGCAATAAAAAATATAAATGGTTAACAAAAAGATTCTTCCATGAACTCTCTTTCTCTCTCTTGACAATCAAGTATATGTTACATAAAAAAATATATATCTAAAATGTATCCGAAATAATTATCATCAAGAACACATACCACAATTTGTATATTTCTATTGTGAATAATGTTGCACACATACTTACCGATTATCACATCATACACGAAAGGAGCTCCAAAGAAAATCAGGAATATAGTGACCAGTTCCATGGTTTATTCTTTCCTTTTAACTATAACAAAATAAATTTTTAGTCGTAGTGAATTAAAACTACAAAAGAGGAAGAGTAATCTTTTCTAGTGAAATGTTTTTACTTCAATTTTAAGAAAATAATTAAATACAAACAACCTCAAGTAAATACTTTTGATTTCCAAACATTAAATTGACTGCGAGCGGAGCTTATTTTTAAACATAAAAATTCAAGGATGCACCCTCATATGCGATTACAAAATCATGCAAGTTCTATGTCAATACAACAATGGCGAAACTTGTAGTTATATTGAGTAATATTTCATCATCGCGGACTTTGTAAGTATTCATGAAATGACTTCGTACAAATTATCTCTGTTCTCCATTTCGGTTGATTTGACAAACTATTCTAAACTAATACTCAACCAAAAAATTTTGTTACATTGCATAAGCAATGAGGGGGGAGCAGATAATCGTGGTTATATGGAAGGAAAAAATTATCATTAATCGCAAAGTCTTTGATTTCCACTAATAAATCTCCGTATTTGTCTCTTTTGAAGATAAGAAACTATACTTTTGAGACTGCAAAACAGTTTACTTACTTAGGAACTCTTATCTCATGTAGCGATGATCTGAAAACTGAAATAAACAAAATAATTTGTTTAGCTAATAGAAGTTTTCATGGCCTTAGAAACCAATTCAAATCTAAGTTTATTTCTATCAACACCACAAATTGAGCATATATAAAATTTTAATCAGGCCTATTGCTGTTTATGGAAGTGAATGTTGGACCCTCAATAAAGCAGAGGAAGAACAGTTGCTCATTTTTGAAAGAAAGGAAAACCTTTGGATCTATTCAAGAGAACTATGATAGAGAATTCTTTACAATCATGAAATTTAAAAAACATACTGCAAATATGGCGGGACTGATATTGTGAGAACTATAAAAGCATCATGTATTAAGTGGCTGACAAATATGCCAATGCGTTACAACCAAAAAAGTAACTTTTTCGAAAATTGTAGGGAGCAGATGTAGAGGACGACCACCTACACCATGGTTAGAGAATGTTGAAAAGGACCTCAACTAATATTAATCAACCGATGGAAGGCCGTCGTAACTGATAGGGTCAACTGGGGGAGGACCAGCGAGTCAAACTTGGCCTGCAAAAAGCTGTTAATCTTATGAAGAAGAAAAGTAACCTACCTATGCAGAAAAAGTACGATGAAAATTAGAAAGGAACTAATTAAAAACAATCGCAACAAAGGAGTTGAATGTTTATAAAAAATTGAATTAAAAAAAACCGTCTATAATTTGCTTTGTTAGACGATTTTAGACTGCAATTAAAGTTTCTCAACTTTATAAGTTACCAAAAGCGATGGTTATTCATAAGTGAGGACTAATTAGTGAATACCGGTTGATTCAAAAATAATGTGACCATTTTCAGAGCATCATAGATTTTTATTGAATAAAGTTATATACTTGAAATTTTCAGTGTGGCTTCATTTAACATAGTACACTTTAAGTAAACGTTTAGCCAAACCAAAAGAGCTTGCTGAAACATTTTAGGGGGAATTTTTCTAACTTCCTCTTTAAATGCCTTTTTAAACCCTTGAAGTGTTCTTATTTTACATCTATTTAATTGTTTTTTTAACTATCCCCATAAAAAATATTCACAAGAAGAACAGTCGGAGTGATGGTAGCTATTTCTCATAACGAAGAAAATTCATTATTTTTTATTTTTAGCTACTATAGTTGTATAGTTGATTTTGCAGTATGACTTGGTGCAGAATCTTGGTGGAAAAAAACTTTTCTCGAAGGTAAAGACGTTTATTTTCTTTGGTCATGTGCTTCAAAACCTTTCGCTGATATTATGTAGAATCAATTTGAGCCTTTAGTACTTCACAAAAAATAATTTTGTTAAGCCTTGAGAGGACATTTCCATCCCTACAGTAACACCTGACAGCTAACTTGCCTTTTCTGAATAGTCTGGACACTTTTCGCGTGAAATATGTTTATCTTCATTTTAATAGTTGTGGATGACAGATGAAACAGGGCTTTCTCCGAAATTATCCATGTTTTGTATCGACCTTTGGGTGACATTAAATACAGAGGCCAAGAGCGTTTTCATCATTTTTCTAGGGTCTTTTCAGACATTTGACGATAGATTTTTTTATACACATTTTTATAGCCAATTAACTGACGACAAATTGTCGATTGCGATACCTTCCTTTCGTTTTCCTTTAGACTTTCTTTCGTATACATTTTTTTCCTGGAGCTTTTGATTGCGAACTAAATTTTATTTCGTTTCGAAGTTTAGATAGTAATATGTTAGAAAAATTTCTTTTTCAATTTTTAAATGCTTTATATTTATAACAGAATTTCAATAACCATCCTTCAAAAGCTTTAAAATTTTGTTCCGGGTTTTTATCCCAAATTTTGATAC
>BMAV01008147.1:54250-99665 GCA_019973955.1 Trichonephila inaurata madagascariensis | reverse complement strand
AACAAAAATGCTTGGGGGCCCCCAAATTTTTCGGAGTTTTAAAATCTATGCTTGTAATATGGTCTACGGTATGTAGATGAAGGGGAAAATGAAATAAAAAATAGTTTTATGTTAAGAACTCTCTGCCTCAAGAGAATGAAGCTTAGCTATATTTGAGCTTGTATTTTAAAAAGTAAAAGCAATATTTATTAAAAGCGAATTATTCATTTTAGTAGTTTTTAATATTTACTGTGATGAGAGGATATATACTAAATAGCTACACTCAAGACATACGAGGTATATTTAACTGATTCTTCAGAATTTAATTAAAAAAAAAAAGGTCTACTGTCGAAATTACAGAGCACTGTAAAATGGATGCCAGAAAAGTCTTGGATCGTATGAGAGCTGGGTTATGATATGCTACAATGCACAGGTGGTTATCAAAAAAATAGAAACACTAGATTTATAAAGAATTCTTTATTAGTATGGTGTAGGACTACCTTTGGCATGTAGTTCAGCTTGCATTTGCCTAATAATCGATCCATATAAGTGCTGAATAGTGTTTAGAGGATTATTGTACCATTTGTTATGGAGATATTGTGCAAGTTCTAGGAGAGATGCCGATGGAGGATATCGATTCCGTATTGAAGGTTCTAAAATAGACCATAATGGTTCAAATATATTGAGGTAGAGTGACCGTGAATGTCAAGGTAGATATTTAACTTCCCCCTCGTGTTCATCAAACTATGATTGGACAATTCCTGTGGCAAGTTTAGATGCGTTATCATCCTGGAACATTCCACCGTCTACGGGAAACAAAGTTTGCGTCATAAGAGAGACCTGGTCAGCTAAAATTCCTCTATATTTCTCCCCATTGATTCTTCCATTCTGGGTTACGGTTGGTCCAGAAGAAAACAGAAACAAGGCTGCCTATACCGTGACAGATCCACCTCCAAGCTTGATAGTTGGGAGGAGACAATCACGATCATACGTTTGTGCATACATCCTCCAAACATGCACCCATCCTGTTGTAGGGAAAAGTATGAGAGCCAATTCGTTAGACCATATTACTTCCTTTTACATATCAATCGACCAGGCTACAGTGTGACAAGCGACTGTTCTGCCTTAAAAGTTCTGTTTATGAAGAGATTTTCTAACTCTAATAATTGACGCTGGAGAATAGAATACAGTTGTTGATTGAGTTCTGAGGTCACTTTTTCTACAGTTGTTCACTTTTTAGATATTACAATCCGCTTCAATACCAGTTAGTTTCTTTCTCTGAAGTTATCTTTCCATTCACTATTTTGCCTTGCCGAGCTTGTCTTGCACGTTGAGCGTATACTGTTATGACTTTAGACGCCGTACCTCTAGAAACGCCTAAGAGTTGGAATATTTCGGTCACATTTGCTCCAGCTAGGCTTGCGCCTACAATTTCCATCTGTTAAATTCTGAGGGGTCCAACATTTTACGCTTTAAAAAATCCAAATTTTACAAAACTCGAATAAAGCTACCACATACTACCAGAATATATAAATTTCTATTAATTTACACTGATGAAATAAATTAAGAGAATTTTATCGAATCGCACGAAAAGAGCTGAACTAAATGAAAAACCGATGCTTCTGGATAAAAATGCAAATCTTGTACTGCAAACACGTAAGCGTATATGTGCGTGTAGGGGAAGCCAGCAGAAAAACAAGCTTTATAAGCGCATGTAAGTTAAGACGCATTTCATTCACCAACACACCTCAGCGAATTTCTTGGTGTTATTTTGAAGCAATTGGTTCAATTCAAATTATAACAGTAAAAATAAGTAACCACCAACGTTTAGATGATGGAAAGAGGGGGAGAATTGCGGGGAGGCTAGAAGCAGGCCAATGTCAAGTCCAGATTTGTAGAGAGTTCAATTTAACGCCCAGTATCGTTTGTAGCTAATGGAAACAGTTCCAGGATACTGGATCCATCCAGAGAAAGCCTGGTCAAGTTCGTCCAAGAACCATGATGGCCAGAGAAGATCACCATTTGTCGATTATAGCGTGGGGTAACAGAGAGGCTACAGCCTTAGCTCTTATTTATACAGCCACGGCCCCCATCAAGGTTGACTGTTTCAAAAAAAATTTCGTGAGAGAGGGCTGTTTGTCAGAAGACTTGCTGTTTGCGTCCCGCTAACGTCTACGAACAGAAAAGTCAGTTTAGCATGCGCAGATAGCATGGGGTTGGGTAGGGATCAATAGGGACCCTTTTTCACCAAAGTCCTGAGTCCGTTCGACAAACAACTATTTCGCCGTTCAAAGAGCACCAGGGACCACCCCACCCCCCACACAAATTAAAATGGGGGGGGATATGGCCATTTTCAGGAGGCGCACCCCGCTTTTGGGGTTCGGACGGGGGGACTTAGGTGAGTCGCAGCCCAGGCCTTTTTTGGGTGCAGGGCCCCGGCTTCATTTTAATGGACGATAATGCGAAGCTTCATAGAGCTCTTCGGGTCAACGAATTTCTAGAGAGTGAAGATATTCTTCGAATGTATTGGGCCCGCCAAGCCCCGACCTCAACTCTATAGAGTATATCGGGGCCTCTTTGGGGAAAGGGGTTGCAACTCGCACCCCCTTCGAGAACCATCCAGAAAAAAGAAAACAGCATTGTTGAATGAGTGGGACCAATTACCACAAGAATTGATGAACTGCCTTGTTTCAAGTATGATATCACTCTGCGAGGCCTGTATAGCAGTAAGAAGGGACCATACCCTATAACCCTTTTTTTGTTTATTCTGCCTTCTGTTGCGTACCTTCCAACCCCAAAAGTGTTACCCCGATTTTCAATGTGTACAATTGTTGAATGATTATTTGTTTTGTATTGTACCCAATGTATGTACATATAAAATTTCATTAAAATCGGTCTAAGTAGTTCTAAAGATAATCGACGAAGTCTGCAAATTCTCTTAATGTTTTACACCAGTGTAAAAACTAGTAGCTTTATTATTTTTTAATGTTTACAAAATGCATTAAAAGTATGAATTTTATTAACAGGAGTTTCCATTATTTTCTTTTCCTGAAAGTTACATTTCCCCACAAATTTTTAACACAGAACTCATTAATTAGTAATCATCGCTTTTGGTTATTTATATTGCTGAAAAATAACTATTTAGAGTAAAATCATTTTACCAAAATCAACTTATTTTTCCCTTTTGTATTTATTTTTTCATTTTAAAAATTAAATCTTACTAAAATTATTTTTAATTTTTTTTCCCCCGGGATCAAAACCCACGCAACATCTTTTCCGTCCTGGCAATTTCAGATTAATAATACTTTTTCCTTCATGTAACCAAAGTATACCCAAACCCTTTTTTAAACATACAGAAAAAAATTTGGAAAAATAATTTATAAAAAACCTTTTTACTCTCTGAATTTCAAAGAAAAATTTATTTTCATAATTAAATTTTTTTCAAATCTTTGTTTTTTACAAAATTAGATTTTTATTTTCTAGAAAAGGAATTTAAAAGTAAATAAATACTGCTATTCATGGACAGACATTGACACTTATAGGATTATTATTTATTGTTTGATTTCAATTCAGGGAATTTTTTTTTCAGATGTAAAGCCGGGTTTTAAAAACATTTAAGGGGTTTAAAAGAAAAAAGGGAAAATTTTGTGGAAGAGTTTTATTAAAATGTATTATGTATGGAATTTTAGAAGATTTTCTATTAATATTGTGGCAAATTCATATTCTAAAAGGAGAATTTAATGATAATGCGCTTTAAGTATTTGCAGTTTTGTAAGCCACTATAAAATTATGTTTAAAAATTTTTTTTGAATCTTTGTTATCTTTTATATTCTTTTCATGGTTGCATGAGATTAATTATTATACGATATATACATATATTTAAATTTTCTATCTTTCTAGTTATTTACTTTTATTTGTTTTTGCAAAAAACTCAGTACGAAATTTTCAAATTTCATTTCAATCACTATGTATACTTTCATTCAAAGCTTAAGTATTTTTATAGATGTGTAATTAACATATATTAAACATATTTTTTCACAACTATCATATTATATATTAAGGAAAGGTTGGCCAACCTCTTTCGGAAGAGTGCCACTATCCGATAAAAAAATAATTATGCGCGCCACTTCCAACTTTTCCAACAAACAAAAAAATATGAAAAGCTAAAAAAATGCTACTTATAGGTTAATTGATTTTTAAGCAAATAGTATATTTTTATACAAGTGTTAGTAGTTTAAATTTAAAAATAATATAATAAATATAAGACAAAAGTACAAACCTAAATTCTATTGTTAATAATTTTTTTTACTTCACAATCAGTCAGGTTTGGTATAAAATAAAAAGGAATATCTTGAAATATTTTATTCTTATTAACTATTAAACAGTTAGTACTTGCTAAATGCGATTTTTGAATTTGTAGTTTCTATTTTACCAAGTCATCTATATTAGAATTCATTCTCGAAGATGCTAACCAAATCATTTTTTTAGGTGTGTATCAGTTAATTTTTGCTATAGATTTTATTATGTTCATAATCCAAAACATTTGTTCATAAAAATGTTGATCCAAACCAACGATAATATCTGACAGCCAGATCGCTTAAATTGGGGATATTGCTTGTTAGCAAACTTTCAAAAATTCAACATAATTCGGATCCCTTACAGTTGAAACAAGTTCCTTATATTTGCTGTTAAGTTTAGTATGGTTCTCAAGGTTAATAATTCCTATTTGGATTTCAGGTTGATAACAATTAATGTCTTGCAGAGAAAGTATAGAAAAGGATTATGAAAAAATTAGCACTTTTTTATCATCAAACATAGCACTGAATAATCCTGTAAAATAGATATTAAAACTTTAAATCTATCACGCTGAGCATTATAAAACTTAGGTAGATAGTCCTTGTATTAATGTGAAGTTTTTAATCTTTTTTCCAAAATTTGGGGGAAAAAAAAAAAAGGGTTTTAAAAAAAGAAGATATATGTTTAATTAGGTAAGATGGGGGTTTTCGTTGAAATAATAAATTTAAATTGCTTAAACGTCTCATATATCGGTGAAATTCATCTTCATTTTTCAATAGCAAACAAAAAAGGCATTTCATTTGTTTTTCTTCCAGTATTTTTAAACTCCCCCTAAAATTTCAAAATCTCATAAATGACCCTTTTTGGAAAACCAGGCACACAACAATGAAGAAGATTTTCTGCATAATAATTTAAATTTGGGAAATTTAAAAATAAATTTTGATGGCTTTTGTCGAGAAAACCCTTTTTAATATTTTTAATTTTTTTTAAATTTATAAATAAATATTCGCGTGTATTTTGAAAATCAGGTCCCGCGGGTTGGCCCCCCTTAATTAGGGGTTTAAAAACATTTGAAAACTCACATGCAATTAGTTCATGTTCCCTGTATGTAATTATATTTTTTTAAAAAATTTTTTCCCAATACTTATATTCTCCATTTAGTAAGTTGAAAATGCTAATTTTTTTTGACCCCGATGACGTCAGCTTCTCTGATTTTGAAAAATGACGTCATCGTCACTTTTTGTTTTTGTGGGGTTTTAAAACAAATACTTGGGGGATACTTCGAAAATTCGCGTGAATTTTTTTTTTTTTTATTTTTTTCAAATTTTTTAATACTTTTGCTCTGATATCGAACAATAAAGAATTTATTTATCATGAAGCCTCATTCAAAAAACGGTTTCTATTACTAAAAAACAATTTTAAATGACAAAAATAAAAACTAAACTTTAAAAAGCGGGTTTTTCAGTTTTATCTTTTCCATGAAATTGGCTTAAATTTTTTCCCCCGATATTTCAGATATAAAATAAGATATAACTACAAATTAAAATAGAAGTTTTAAATTTTTATTCAGAATACTTAAAAAATACAAGGAAAAAAAAACATAACTTTCATGAAATTACTAAAAAAGTATTAAAAAAAATAATATACTTAAATAAACAAAAAAATTAACAAATGCTGCAAATTAATGTAAAATATTATTTAACTTTTTTGTTTGTTTAAAAAAAATATAAATCGAACTGCAGAGAACGTCATTGAATTTTTGCTTAGTTGTGTACTATTTTTGAAAGTTTTACTAGAAATGAAGAAAAATTAGACTCATTCACATGCTACTGGACTGGGCTCAATTGTCTTTAAAACATTAAATAGGAAATCTGTGTTTTTTGAATATATGATCTATCAATGAATTTGAATCTATGTGTTTTGAAATCTGTAGAAATCTTTGTTCTTTTTTTGTTCTTGATTTAAGAAAAAAAAATGGACGAATTTTTTTCATTTTACTTTTTTGGTTTATAAAATATTTTTTTTTGTTTTTGTTTTATGGAACTTTTACCCGCAGATATGATCAATTATATTCAAAATGTAAGAGGCATTAAGGTTATAAGAATTAAAAAAACACACACAATCGACTAAAAAAACATTATCCCATCTGATTAGAGTCAAAAATCAGAAGCAATCCTTCTGTATTTCTATCTAGCATAATTCTGAAGAATGTTATTTGTAACAGGAGATATTTAAAAATATTTTAAAACATTTAATAGTAATAGAGAAATAAATCTTTGTCATTATCTAATAATTCAAACCATTCGATGATGCAACTATATCACTTTCTAGATCCATATAAAAATTTTTTTAGCTATAAGAAACCGGTTTAAACGCTGTCTTAATATCGCTTGCTATCGTAGCGAATTTTAAATTTATATCTTCCTCAAGATGGAGTAACTTGCTATTCAAAATATCAAAAATTTATTTTACTTCCTTATACATTTGAGTTACAAATTTTTTTTACTGTCCTTCTTCATACATGGACATAATCTAATTCCTTTATAGTCCCATTTTGGATATTTTCATAAAATAAACCAATGTTATTCCTTACTTGAAAGCGGTTTTATAGTAAGGCAGTGTTTCTCAAACTTTCAATATTTACGGCCCAATATTCAATCATAGTTTTCATCGTGCCCTCTCCATACAATAACAATGTATTGAAATTAATAATTCTATACTTTTTCCCAAAAAAACAATACGACTTTAAACCCCTTTTGGCCACCGGCGTAATAAACGTCTCGCTCAGCCAGTGCGTTAATTGTCCCGATCGAATATATATGTCTTTCCGAAGTACGATTTTTTTGTGAACTGCTACCCATGAAATTATTCGGAAGGCTTTCGAGTGCAATAAAATGACCTTGACAATGTTTGCGAAGGATTTGCTTATTTATTCCTCCCCCTTCCCAATATACCACATACGCTTACCTACGTGCTAAACGTGGCATTGGGGAACGAATCACGTAATTTTTAAACGGCATTTGAATTTTTGTAAATCGTACAAATTTAAGGTGGTTTAAAATTGGCATATAATTTTATATATGACAACCCCATGGGGTCACTGTTAATTATTTTAAACTTGTTCTTAACTTAGTATTGTTAAATTAATCATAAAGTACATTGCACGGTACTGATATATTTATAAGTGTATTGTGTCAATGTAAATGTGTATACTTTATCTTTTATTATGTCAGAATGTCTTTTGTTTGTTTGCCTTCAGTAAATTAATGATTTTTTAAAATAATCTTTTGTTTTCGACTTTTCGCGTTTGCTTGAGACCATCGTGCAGGGTTATCTCGCCCCTTAGGGGGGCGCCCTCCACAGTTTGAGAAACACTGTTGTAAGGAATAGCCTAGTTATTTAAAACACTGAAAAATTTTTGTTTAAAATATTTAAAGCAATTACAACAACTCTTATTTGATTCAGTTTTTAAAAATAATTCAAACATCTCTCATTTTGGATTAAAATAAATAAATAAATAAAAATACTTAAAAATTTACACTTTTAACGCCATAAAAAAGTACAATTATATCCAAATAAATATTTTAGTCAGGACTATAAAATAATAAACATCAAAATTAACTCTGGATTTTATCTGAATAGCTTCAATACACATTTGTTTACACATATGTATGTTAAAAATACGTAGAAAAAAAATGTCACTTTCAGAATCCTAAAATTTGATAAAGGCTGATTCACTGACCCAACTGACGTCACCTATCCACGCACTTGCAACTTTAACTAGTTGCTCTCCACTACTACAACTCTGACAACAAGCCAGACCAATTTGTCTGGTGTATACAACTTGCTATGTACTTTTTGCTTACGTTAAAATCATAATAAATGGTTAATATATGTGTTTATTTTAAACCAGTTTTTTTTCAGTAGGAAACCAACTTTCGAATTGATAAATTTTCGTCGTTTCCTTTTGATATGCTCGCTCACTCTCTCTCTGTCCGTTCGTTAGTTCTATCTTTCTTCGTTTCAATTCCCGGTCTCACACGCACGCACGCACGCACACACACATCTCCTTTATTATTAACTCCTAATTCACAAATTCTAATACTCTATTTTGAAACACTTCTCAATTTATCTTTTTCTAAAGCAATAAAAAGATTATGTTGGTATATTTATTACTGATTCCTTAGACCTTAAATTTTTGATATATTTGCTGGCGAATTCAAGAAATACAAGATCATTAATTGTTTTTGTACGCCTTACTAGCCGGGATTTAATATTCTCTAAGCAATAATGTCGTTTCTATGAATAACTTATTATTCCATCGCCTAAACACGTGACTGTATTTTTTATGCGTTTTTCCCTGTTCTTCCCTGTATATAAAAACTTGATGTTTGAATAATTCCTCTCTTGCTCTTTGTCTTCGTCAAAATATAAAGTGCGTGTGTATTTTTCTGCTGGGTGTTTTCCGTATTGTGCTTAAAATGTTAGTGTTTTGTGTGTCTACAACTAAAATAAACAGGATTAACAATGAGCAGAGGACTGCCTAGTCATTGCAAAATCAACAAATGAATAACAATGCAAAAATCGTTATCACTCGACACACCCTGTCTCATTTCGTTACGGTAATCATTACCAATGGCCCGATTATTTCACACATACAAATTAAGAAAAAAGAAGGATTAAACTGGTTAAGCACTAAGCTTGAACAATTAAATTCTAAGTTCAATGTTGAATTTGACTTCACGTTTCACTACTGGATTACTTATTAATGAAAATATAAATGTTCTTCCTTCTTTGCCATTATTACTATCAGTTATGCTATTTATATATACACACAACTCCCTTTTTACACAGTAGATACATTCCTTAAGAAACCATGCAAAAACAAAAATAGTTTAAAAATCCATGCGACAGATATTAAATTTGGGGATATGTTCCACAATTTAAAAAACTTCTCTCTTTCATTGAGTCTAAAATATATTTAAGCGTTTACTGCATGTGTCATACATTTTAAATGCTGCTATAATACTCTGATCAAGTGACTTAATCAATGATGTGGTATTAGGTGGTTAAAACGGCATTTGAATATTTGGATCTTGTCTCTACTTATATCCAGGCACTCAGATCTCGTCCCTGCTGTAACCAAGATTCCTCTACAATATTACCTTTTTAACGGTAAAAAATATCATGAACACAAATTATGCTGGGAATTTTCCCTTATAATTAAAGGAACAACTTCAATTTATACATCAACTTGTGGAGGATCGAACCCGCTACCTATTGATTCGTAGCCGAGTAACATGACTACTAGACAAAAGCGATCACTCCTGTCAGGAGGCTGTAACTGGCTTATGTAGATAATGTTATAAACTCTTAGAACTTTTTTGAAATTATTTATTATACCCAACGAATGTAACATTTTAACATAAAATGCAATTATACGGAAAAACGATATGTTGTGCCCAAGTTGAAGTACAACAAATAAAGAAAAAGTGATTATAAAAATCAGGTATTCCCCGTTACTCCAGAATACGAAGTAAGCAAGCCATAAAATAGATCAAATCACTCTCTCATGTGTGGGCATAAATCGACCATCTTCTGATTACACTGTCAAAATAAAAGAAATTTAAAAGTTACCGTGGGGGGGATTTGTGCAAGAACAAAAAATTTGCGTAAAGAAGCATATTGGTGAACCACGTTATTTCAAAATCACGTAAAAAAACAAACAAAAAAACGCAAATATACAATCAAAAGTATCCTTTCTGCTTAAGTTCTAGAGATAGCCCAGTTAATAAGTCATTTTATTTTATATTTCTACATTAGATAAAAACAGCATCAAAATTTGGGCAAGAATGAATTATAAATGCTAAATTTTTTTCTTGGATAAAAACTAAAGGAATGTTTTATTATATTGAAATATTTGTTTTTCCATAAAAAATACAATGCAATGATGTCAATCATTTGTATTGAAAAATATTTCTGCATAAATTTAATATCAAAGTTCTTAGAACAAGATAAAATGTAAATACCGGAAAGAAGAACGCAAGCGAAAAAGAAAAAAGAATTTCAACACACCCACGCACATTTTTTCAATACTTTACTTTTTATACTCTTCCCCATCTCTTGCACACTGAGTTATACCACTTTTTGAATCAACAAATAAAATGAAAATTTAAGCAAAAATGGAGGAAAATAAATAACTTCAAATTCTTCCGAGAAACAGAAAAATCGACAAAAAGAATAAAAATTTAAATTGATTTGTGGATGCACTCGAGGGCAGATTCTGCTGAAGAAAAACAGAAAAATACCAGAATATTAGAAATAAATCCGAATTCGAGTATACACCATATTGGGTCTCTTTCTGCAAAAGAAGAATAGTTTTGTTAAAGCTTATTAAAGAAATAGGGATGAAACTTAATAAAATTAAATGTATTGTAATCTGATCAAATTACTTTATGAGATAATTTAATTAAAAAACTAATTTTTTTGAAGATTTGTTTTAAAAAATAAACAATTTAATTCACTGGAATAATTTTTGATTATCTTCTTTTTTGAATTTTTTTTTGTTTTTTTTTTGTATTTTTAATGTTTGATGAATAGATTGCTGAAATTAAACTCTCCAAAATATGTCTGGGAATTATCTAATGAGGAATTTAATCAAAATAAAATATTTAACTAAGAGAATTAGTAATGTTGTACAGTTTTAGAAGTCCTTGCAATTCTACAGCTATTCTTACAATGGTCAAAAATAGTTAATAGACGTAGTTTGATTCCGAAATCAATGGAAATTTTTTTTAAAAAAATCTCACTGAAAGCAGGTTCCACCTTGGTACCAGGGATGTCCGAGTGTTGGTCAGAAGGAGGCCAAGAGAACGCCTTCAACCAAACTGTCTGCAGCCTAGACACACTGAACCTACACCTGGGTTTTTGTTTTGGGAGAGTTTTTCTATGACAGTAGGATCACTCTCGTGATTATCCCACTCAGTCTGGTAATAAAACCTATAGTACTGACATAAACAGTATTCAAGTAGGAGTTCCTTGACAAGATAACGCTCACCCTCACATCGCTGTTGTAACGTAACGTGCTCTACAGAGTGTTGACGGGAAAAAATTATGAAAGGGGAATCATTAAACGTCAACTCCGGCATCCCCCCCGAGCACAAACCCGGGGCCCAGTTTTGGCAAAAATTACAAAAAACATAAAAACTGCTTTACCATAAAATGAAATTCTACACCTGTTTGATACAATTCATGGCCCGGCTTGCGGGCACTTTCCCAAAATTCTGGAGGTTAAACGGTTTTTTAATCCAAAGCATTTCACATTTGAAATGCATTTTCTTGGGGGCAATTTTTGGTTGTGCCTTGACAATTTAATAAATTTAAAAACATGTTAACTAGACGGTGTTGCCCAAAAAATTTCATTACTTTACAATAATTATTTCTTGGTGCTGGGATTTTTTCCTCGTCAGTGTGTGTTTCATATAATTTGTGTTTTTACAAAAAGCATATAATCTAACGTATAGAATTTCTTTCACTAAACCTGGCAACCATATTAAAAGACAATATTTTTTATTCTGTGGAGTTAGTTTCCATATTTATTCAGTTTATAAAGAGAAATCATTAAATACTTCCAACTGTCCTATTTTTATTTTCATTTAAAACTTACGTGAACCCAAAAGTGAAATCTAAAGTGATGATTACAATGAAGCTGTTTCATTTAATGAGATATCCGGAAAAATTGTTAAACTCTAAAACATCGTAATTGAATTAAAGAATAACGAAATAAAATCAATTTCCCGAATTTATTCCAACCTCTTTCCCAGTTTAATTCAATAAATCACTTAATATAAGCATTTATTAGATTTATTTAGTACAATTTAAAACATTTATGCCTTAAGATACTACGTTGAAACTTTCTAAAAAGCACATGGGCTGTTTTTTTAGAGTAACAACAAAAACATGGTTTTAGCTAAATTGATGCTTAACTTAATGAATCGATATTTTTTCAGTTTTTAACAACTAATTAATTCCTTTTAAAAGGGCTAAATTTACTCTTATAAGCACTCAAATGGAAGTGTTTGTTGCTAATTTTAATGTTTCCGAATGATTTGTACTCCAGAGCAAGGAATTTTGAATAATAAAATTTGGAATTATGATGTGTAATTTTGTTATGTAATTCAAGTTAAAATTAGGTATTTCTGCTTTTCTGAGAAAAATATAAACATATTTGTCTTTAACTGAAAATTCTACTTCATTCATTTCTTAAAACGGATATTTTTGTAATTAATACATCCTTTAAAATGGAATTTATCGAAAAATGTATTAAAAAATCATTTGTAATTGTTTCACATTTCAGTATTAAGTTACGTGAAGAAGGAACTATTTTACAAAATAAGAACTTGAAATTCTTGGTGCTTTGATGTTATATTTCTAAATGTTTTGCCATGTTATGAGTTTTTAAAAAACTTAAAAGAAAATATTTTCTAGTTTTAAAATGTAAAACCTTATAAAATATGCAACTTTCATATTTTAGTAACTTTCCTAATTTATTTATATAATGAATACAACGGAATAAGTTATAAGAGATAACACATGAAGAAGTTAAAAGGTTCACATGCAGTGGTTAAGAAGCTGTTAAGAATAAAGGGGCAAGATAACGAAAGATTAGTCAGAGAATGATTCGGTAGAGGATTAATCAACGTATATAATATGTAACAATACACTTTAATCTTCTCTTGAGTGATTTTTAATTTGTAGAGTGATCGTGAGCCCTCCAAGACCACGTAAATAATCAAATTATAGTTTACCCTTCGAACTGGATTTAACCGTAACTTTAACACTTCGAAATTACGAGCGCAACGTTTTTATATTAGTAGTTAAGCAACATTGATCGTTCGATGTACTTCAACCAATCAGAAGAGCCTTTCACAAAGTCATATGATTTTGGAAACTTTCGGTACACAATTTGTTTATAAATTGCATTTTTTTCTGCAAAATTCACGCTTTTTCTTGTGTTTGTCAAGCTGTTCCACTAATTGTAGTGCCGCGCTTTTTATATGTACGTGTCATATGTTTTTATATGTTTTCATGCAAAATAAATGAGAATTAAAGGAACAAGTCTAATTCATTACAACAAATATAAGTGTATCACAACAGCAAAAATTAATAAATTAAAATGTGAAGTTACTCGCCTCCCAACATAAAGGATATCCAGATGAGAATATTTCGCGACTTGACCCGGCTGAAACATCACGAAAAAACCCACCTCTAATCATCCTCTGCCCAAGACAGGTGGCCTCGGCATCATGGTAGATGGTTCTTCTAGTAAATCACAGTCAAATGGATGCAGACTACAAGGCACCTGTGTTACACAGGCAACCTTCATAAAATCTCTGGGTTACGGTTATCCATGAAATGGATATTTCATTATGACGAATACGAAACCATTGTATCGCCATCTAGAACCTATCCCCCTTTAGTGGGGAAAATCAAAAATGGTCTTGAGATAAAGTTGTTGCCTTTTTGCGGCCTTGCCCAGGTTGGTGGACCACTGTTCCTGTCTTTGTTTCCGCAGAGTTCACATTTCTCGAAACCTTGAAGCCCCAAGATAGTAGATAGCCTGAGAGAAGCCAGTGTCGAATCTTCCAACTATCCACCACCTTATGGTATCGTCTAAGTGGTGGAGATTGCCCATATTGACGATTGACAATCAAATCAAGAAAGAAGTTTAAAAAAAAACATTAAGGATTGAGCAAAGCTACGATTTTTCAAAACGTCCTTGCGCTACAAGCTTCAGTAAGAAAGTGAGGTACCTTTACACAAACCCGATCGCTGCACCACTACGTAGCAGAGGTGTCCACGAAGTGCTTATTCATAAGTTGAAATCTTATTTGCATATAGAAGTTAATAATTTTGTTCTTTTTTTAAAACCGTTCCATCTTTTATTTATTTTTACCAGTTTGCTTATATCTATTTATACACACAATATATATATATATTTTTATATATATATATATATATATATATATATATATATTGTATTAAAAAACGAAACCTATGGATGACATACTGCACATGTTTAATATTTATTCACAAATGATGCAATGAGGAAATTTCAAAGAAAATTCACAGGTATAAGACTCATTAATTACTAATAACTGTACACATTCAGAGTAAAAATTGACGATTGATTAACCTTTTTAAGGATGTAAAGTATACTTTTATTTGTCAATAAATAAAAACGATAAAGATATCTAATCTCATTTTACGGTTTTTTCACTTTCTTTAAGGCATTCATCAAATGTTTCTCCAGATCTGCAGCATTTTCTAATTAGAGTCTGATGATCTATAATTTCGTGCTCATGCTTCAGTGTCGAAAGCTCTACTTCAGGCACATGTCAAACTCATACGATATTAGGGGCCACATGGTCCATTTTATTATAAGGTGGGGGCTGCATGTTTTCAATCTTCAAAAAATTCATAAAATACGATTTTTATAATGTATTACGCTTTTATTGACTCAATGTATTGTATATCATTCATACGTGTTGTTTTATATTTCATGTTATTTTTTTAAATTTAAACTAGAAATATTTTACATTCTTTATTAAAGAAAATAAAAATTATTGTAAGAAATTCAATTTAACATTACTTTTTAGAAGATATTTGACATAGGTTTTTTTTTCACAATGCAAGTCAGTATGATTTGATTGAAAATATTGAGCTGATGAAATTTTTAAAACTGATGAGAAATGTTGATTGGTTAATCTTTACCTTTCTGAATTTTTGCTATTTGCTATTAAAGAATAATTGCATACATAAATAAGTGCTTCCAAACATAACCATTATTCGCATAATAAACAATAAATTTTAGGAAATCGATCAACTTAGAAATATGTTTAAAAATCTAGAATTCCAACTTCCGTAGATCTTTGCTTCAAAAAAGAATCGCATTAGATTTCAATAAAGTTCATTTGTAAGCTTTCATCAACATTTTCAATATCGATAGATAGAGGTCAAGCAAAAGAGCAAAATTGTATAACTGACAGCTTTTAAAATCAGAAAAAATCTTCGATCTATAATTCCGTTTCCAACAATTTAATTTAATGAGCATATTAGTAAATTTTAATTTATGGGATTCAATCAATATATATTGACAGCTTTCAAAGTGCGACAAGTTTTCTTTTTCTATTTATTTTTGCCAAAGTAATAATTTTTAATAGCAACAAATAGAGTTCTAATAACATGATTTGCGCATTGAAGTTTAAAATTAAGTTGATTAATATGACTTGTAATATCAACTAAGAAAGCCAGTCCCCCACTTCTTCCATTGTCTATCTTTTAATTCAGCATATTCATAATTTTTGCTTCCCAGAAATATATAATTTTGTCCAGAAATTTACAGAAACGTATTAACACTTTATGATTTGAAAGCCCTAGAACTTCCGTATAATATGGCAGATCTTTGTGTGTAGTCACTTTCTATATCTTCCAGAAATGAAGCAAATTGACGATGATTAAGTAATGAAGTATAATTTACAATTTTGGTGACTCTTTTTAAAATATGGCCAACATTTAGAACTTTGGAGCTGCTGGTGAATATTACAATGAAACTGTTCAAAATTATTACTACCGTGCTGTTTGTATGTTTCTTTTAATCTTGCAACATTTCCTTTAATAATACCGATCATTATGGGCGCACCATCATACAAGCAAAAACCAACTTTTCCAGTGGTAACTCATTTTTCTTCAAAACCAGCCTCAGTGGTTGCATTTTGAATATGAATTATTTCCAAAAGTTCTTCATTTATTTTTTTAATTTACCTCGCATCCGTGAATAAAAATGGCTAAATGAGCGAAATTTCCAATATTTGTTCTTTCAACAGGTTAAATTAGGTATAAAATGTTGGTGTTGTTGAATTAAGCTGATTTCTCAAATTTTTGGCTATTTCATCAAATCTGCTAGCTACAATACTTCGACTTAAACTTACACTTTTTATTTAATTTGTTTGTGCTGGACATAATATTTCCACTGTTTTAAATAATTATTCACTTGTAATTTCCCTTTCAGTAAATGATTTCGATCTGCCTGCGTGATTAAATGTGATAATATATTTTTACTGCATGTTCACAGTATATTCTTGCAACAAATTTAATGAGCAACAAATTTTTTTTCTACACTTTATTGTTTTTGAAGAAATGATCTCAATACGGACTTGTATTGAGCACGGAAAGTATTGGTCCTAGTTTTCTTTTCATGATTTATGTCATAATGCTTTTTAAGATTACATTCCTTAGCAACTGAAATAGAGTTTTTAGATATCGAGCATATTTTATTCTTGTTTTGGGAACAGAAAATATTGCATTTCCAATTTTCTATAAAATAACGACATTTTTCTTGAATTGATCTTTCTTTACTCATTGTTGAAATTTTATTACATTTTTTTATTAAATAACATTTTAGTTTAATATGAATAAAAATAATAATCAAAGCCAACTTTTATTCGCAAACGATTAAATATATACTGCCCTTTATTTTAACCGTCCTGAATATTTTTAAACTTTTTAAAAAAATTCCCGACTGCCTTCGCTGATTGGACACTCCAAACAGAGAAGGAGAAAGAGAAATAAAAGTCACACAAACGAAGAATCATGTACCATTCATAGTTAAGAATATGCATAATGCATTTTAGAATTTAATAAAAAAGTAATTTATTATAGTAAAAACAAATGAAAACGTTTAATAAAATATAAACAGATATTTCTAATCTAAAGGCCATTTCCCATTTCTATTATTAAAAAGGATTTCTTTTAAAACAGGGAGAGGTAACAGGCAAATATATTGTATATATAGATTTATCTCTCTCCTTTCTCTTCTTTATATAATATATATAGGTTCTCTACCAACTTTTAAAATGAAAAATACTTTAAATACTTTAAAAACCTGATATTTAACAATTTTTAAAAAAAGAGTTGGTGAACCTAAACTTACTTACTCTCGGGCCACATGTGGCCGTGGGCCGCGTGTTTGACACCCCTGTTCTAGTTGCTCAAAATGGAGTATCAAATGACCAGAAACAAATCCATTGATGCTTACACCATACGGATCTTTGAATAACCCCTTTGAGAAATGCACCCAAAATCACATCTTATGAAGAAAATCGAAAAATTGGGTGCTTTTATCAACATATCATTGAACTATTAAAGATATACATTGGATGACTGAAATCAAATTGCTGTCTTATGAAATAACATTCCACACCATCACACACGCAGTAATAGCAGAATGTATTTGTAAACAAGTAATATTAGTCTTCACCTCCACCTTATGTGCAGGTTTTGGTCATCTGCTCGAAGACAGAATTGATGGTGGCTGGTATTACACAACGACAGATGACTCAACATTAGTAAAAAAGATCTGTTACAGGCCATTTGAAGCGTAATTCCACCGTAGTCAAAATGAAGGGTACCAAGGCTGGTATGAACAAGGTTGCAGCCCGTTGGATAGTGAATATTGATGCATTGAGGTAATCCAGGCCTGTCATAAAATAATTTCCCCTTGTTTCGCATTTCTGTAACTTGGTTTTCAAAAGGTTTCCTTTTGTTAATGGCTTCCTGTTAGTAACTATTACTACCAGTACTTTTCTCAACTGTGTGTGTTTGATGCTCATAACATCCAATCTCTCGATATATCTTCCAGTTATACGCATATGGGACCACGTTTAAAGTTCTCTAATTGGACATGATGGGGAAGTACGAATGCACTTATTTTCAACAGAAAACTTGATATTCTGGTACGCAGTTGACCGGATATAAGGTGATATCAGTGATACAATGGTGTGGGAGTGATTTCCTGAGACTTTTAGGACTCATCATCAGCATAGAAAAATCCCTGACGCTTGTGAGCTGTGTAAACACCATAGCACGTACATCCTTTCATGGCAACAGTGTTCCCTGTGGATGATGGCGTTTATCTATCTGTTAAAACACCATATCATAAAAACGGATTCATCATGGGGAATATTTAGGGAAACAAAATTTTATATATCTAATTACTACATGGATATAAGTAAGTGATTAGAAAATCAAAGAAAAAGGATAATTTATTACAGAAAAAAGTAAAAATTAAAGTGTTATAGTACTATGTTGAACTCCCTTTAGCGCGAATGCACAATGCGATACGAGCGAGCATTGAGACATACAAGTTCTGCATGATGTCCTGATACATATTTCACAGTTACTGTAAACATGCCTCTAGTTTCATCAAGCGCACAGGTTTCTAATTTGTCATCCGAAATGATCCCAGATGTGCTGAAATGGTGACAAATCTGGGGACCGAGAAGTTCAGGGAAGGGTGGTAATGTGGTTGATGTAGCCTAGTGACATCCTTGCTGTCATCACTTTGTCATCACAAAATCGATTGTCATCACTGCTCAAATTGAATTAAGATTCGTCACTGAAGACGACCTGGTTCCATTTAGTTGCAGTCTAAGCCCGTTGTGTGTGCCACTACTCCAAACGGAGGAGTGGTGTGTGGGTGTCATTGGCACTACTATACCAAATATCCTTCAGCCAGGCGCCTTGCGATGGTTCGGGAAGACACAGGGGCCCGTAGTGAAGGTGGTTGTGTCTCCCCAGCGGGCCAAACGGGCAGGACTCTACGTGTGCTTGTCATATGATGTGACGGTCTTCTCGACGATTGCCCTGAGCCTGGTCGTCGGGTAAATGACGTCTCTTCTGTTCACTGGTCGCAACACCTCCTCACAGTCAAACCAGAATGGTTACTTGACGAGCTACTCACCGAACTGACCACCCAGCTTTCATCATCCCGGTGATTCTCTCCTCTCGAACTCTGATAGCTGCTTCGATTGCGGCGTAAGGCATGTCTACCTCAGCGTTTCCTTTGCAAAAGATTTAGTACACTCAAACAAGCTCTACTTAAATGTTTTATACTCCGAGACAGAAGTTCAACACTCTCTAGTGGCATTACGCAATGCGCAATCACGCTGCATTTCTAATCATTGGCATATCTGCCCGACATGTACCTTCATGCCAAGTTTCGTTACGATCCCACAATTATTTCTTGGTGCTAAAATTTTCATGGCAATGAGTGTACATAATAAGAGCTTATTTGTAAGTATTTCATTAAGAAGTTAACTTAAAATAAACAATGAGGAACTCGTAGAACTAGCAAGAATTTCGTTTATTAAAATATGTTAACCTTTGAAATTAAAAAGCATTGAATGGTAATTGTTATTATCTCTGTCGTAGATCAAAATTTTCCCACCCTCTTGGTTTTTCACTTTCAGGAAATATTTTAAATAGGGATAGGGGTATAGTCTGATCTTATATATATATATATACAAGGAAATGAATCAAGGCATACTAATTAATATTATACACAAATAATAATATAAAATATTAATACTAATTCATTTTTCTATTCTTACCGGCATTGAATCAATAAATGTTTGTCATCGAGAAGTATTTCTCCATACCTGCCTGATTGTGTCGTCAGTTCATCTACCACTATTGTTTGTACCGAGCAGTTGTGCAAATTTAAGTTTTTATCTACGGCAAAACCGAAATGCTCTATTGGAGATAAGTATAGGGAGCATACACGAATGGACCACTGGCGTGTTCTAACACTGCTGTTGAATCTTAAAAGCAGCACTGTTGCAGAGAACCACTTCTATTTAGAAGAAAGGGTGTGGAAATAGTCTTTTTTTGTCAGAGTGTAAATGGAAAATATTCTCGAGTTAAATGCTATCTTGTGAAGTATTCTATTACATGGGAGATATTCTAATCCTTGTGAAATTTTCTGTGTTGTATAATATTTTTGACCTGTGAAATATACCTTCAACGATATCAAATTGCAGTTGATTCATCATTGTGACCATTTTCTTGCATTACGCTGAAAATCTAAAGTGAGACTTTCATGCCTAATCTACTTGCATATAATATATTATTTTTTTCATTTGTGCTTTGCACAGCATGTATTGTCATGGGTACTATAATGCTGAAATATACAATTTGCCGCGCGTGTGGACATAAAGAATATGATAACAGGTTGGAGCATCTCATCCACATACAGAGAGAAGAGCATTAATTATACCATTAACGACCGTCAATTCAATACTCCTGTTATGATTAACTGTTCTTAAATTATTAATCCAAATGTTGGACCTGCATGGTGCATCGAAATCTTAGCAGAATAGATTCTTTCTGTATAATGGTAACATATATCTTGTCGATTATGAAGAACACAATTTTGAGCCAATCACTTGTCCAGTTGCATGTTTTAATACAACCAGCTACTTTTTGTTGACAGTGAAATTGTGTCAATAGAGCGTATCACAAATAGATCTAAGGGAGCAACCCATCTTCGGAGATCTTATACGAGGGTTGGGGCATAAGTCGTGACAATTATTTTTTTTGAATATATGTTAATCTATCACAAACGTATATGTGTCGTGTGGAAGTTCTGCAGGCATAGTGTGTATACAAAAGAACAGATGGCTCTGTGATAGCTGGTAGTAGCGCAGCGAGGGCTGTGAAATCAGTCAGTTGGTGAGTGTCGTGTGATGGAAGTAACTCGTGTTGAGCAGCGTTCTTACATCAAAATAGCCGTTCTCCGAGAAAAAAATGTGACGGAATATCACAGTGAATTAGTGGAAGCCCTTGGAAATAATGCCTTCCCATACCGTACAGTAGCACGGTGGGTGTACTGTGTACTGTGTTATCATTCCTTTGCACCGTGAAGACCATATTACCCTGTATACTACTGTAATAAATTAGTGTGTTACGATATTTCAGTGCTATTCATTGTCCACACATGTAGTTAACACCTTGTCCTTTCGTCTGTATATGTCACATTTTCGATCCGGACTGGTATCTTTATTGTAACTTTTGCTCAGACCTAGTTTCGCTTCTATTAAAATATTGTCACTTTTTCTATATGGTGGTCTTCAAGTGGCATTAGCTTCGTTGTAGACCTGTACCAAATCTATGAATTTTTTTTGTTCCACTGTGTAACTAATCTTTTGTTTTGTCATGGAACTACGAATACTTCTAGCAAAATCTTGGTCATTTTAGATATAAAAATTATCCGAATCTTGCGAAAATTATATGTGTTTAATGTATGGAGTTCTACAAACAAATGCTCCTAATAACTAAAAATCTGTGGAATAGTACAATTCCTTGTTAAATATTATAGTTGACGAATTATATAAAGTAAACATGACAATATTTTTTACAATAAAAAATGCTTTGTTTTCTCAATATTATGCGATTCTATGCCACATTAGGATTCCGCAATAGTTTTCTAGCACTTGGTCATATTTGGATTAAAATATGATACCGTTAAAGTCAAAATACTTTTTTTAAATTAAAAAAAATATTTTTACATAGTTACATAAATTACTACTATGAATGATTTAACATTTTTTTAAGTATCTAAACCGACTTGAAAAGTAAAGATTAAAAGATTCAAGCAACTTATACAAACATATAAATCTGTTTTGTTTACGTGAGAAATTAATCATTATAATTGTAAAAAATGTCCTACTTCATATAATTACTTTAAATAAGATTTTTACTTTATTATAAACACTATTTTATAATAAGAGCCACAAATACCATGATGGAAACGATCATTCAGGCATAGAAAATATTTCAATAAAAAACTGTTTTAAAGCTGTGTAGAATTATATAAGATATATTTTATGATGTTTTTAATTATACTTTCCTGTGGGATCGCATTTAAGTTGTAATGCTATTTCTGGTGATGTTATGATATTATTATATAAACTCTTTCCTTGTATTTTACATTATTTCATTCTGTATGATTCTATTCTGCTTTGTCGAATCTACTTCTAACAAACACATGTTTGTTTTGATGAAATATTTATTCAGATTATAAGGAACTGACTTGAATTAAAAAAATTTTAATGGTGTTCCAGTCAGCAAAAAATTTGTAATCTGAATGACTCTACATCTTGAAAAAGAATATCTGTTCCTGTGAATGTCCAAAATCTGGAGAATGTTGACACTCGCCGGTTCAACATATACCAAATACCTCGGGGAAAGACCGAATATTTCATTATAATTGGACTATCATCATTGTATGTCGACAATTCCCATGCATTGATGGTGAATGTTGAAAAAATATTTTTGTTTCGCTTTTAAATCATACTTTATTATTAAAACATATGAGGAATAATATATGTCAAAATAAGAGGATATATGTTATAGTAATTAAACTTAAAAAGACTGTAGCAATTAAACTATTAAACTTAAAGCTAATAAAATTATAGTAAATTTTCAGTTAAGTTATAGTAATTAAACTGCTAAACTCAAAGCTATAGTATTAAACTTAATTATGTGATTGAAGTTATACTATCTTATGATTTTTTGAATTGCACCAGAGGCCCTTGCTTTTACAATTGAATTTAGTAGTAAAACATTTATTTTTGCAATGACAGCGTGTGTGTAGCCTTGCCTTCTACTTCTTTAATTAGCTGCAGTGGCTTCTCTCAGCGACATTTCTTGAGAAGAAATCTCATCTATGAAAAAAGTAGCTTTTCTTTAGAAATTGCAAACTAAATACGGGTATAAAGCTGCATAAGGGTAACATTTGTGTTTGCTAATTTATAAAAGTCGGAGTCTTCTATTCCAACAATAACCACCAACACGTTTCGTGCATCTGTACGAACACTGTCGGCATCAGGGACTTGAATTCGCATAATGTCACCAATTTGAGTAGGAAGAAATTTCCTTTCTTAGATTCGCGCGTAACATTTTCGTTGCTTGCATTAGAAGATTATCTTTCGCTGCTGCTCTTTTAATAGAAATAAACTGTCGTTCAATCAGGGCTTGATATGAAGACGTTGTAGATTGAAGCCCGTCTTCCATATTTTCCTTTGGAATAGACACTTCGGTTTGGACACTGCTCAGAATTTCTTCAAAAATTTTTTCGAGCTGTTCTTCGGTTTCAATATTTGCGATTTAATAGCCAGGCAAAGATGATGATGTTTACTTTTCTTTGGTTTAACTCCAAACATGGCTTCATAAGGACTTCAGTTTATTCCTTCATGGTATGCACTGTTTTTGGCAAATTGATCAAAGGGCAAACCATCTGACCACTTATTTGTATCGTCAACGTTCCTTTATGCAGTTAAAATATTCTGTATATCCTGATTGGCCCTTTCAACTGAGCCTTTTGTTTGACTGTGATGAGGCTTTTCCAGATAGCGCAAAGTTCGGTTATGATTCGATTACTGAATTTTTCTTACCATTATCTGATGCAATATAGCTAGGGCACCAAATGTTACAAATATTTGAAGAAAGTTATATGTTATTTTTTCAGCTGTCTTAGTTTTCAAAGATCGTAGCGGGGTTAAACTTCGTTAAATAATTTTGATACATCATTACGAACTTATATTCACCATCCCTGTGTGACTGCAGGTCTATCAGATTGACTTGGCATCTAGAGTGTTTAACTCCGAACTGATCATTGGTTTCCAACAAAGCTTCTTTTGGGTGCACTGTGTCTCATTTGTTATTGTTTACACAAATTTAAATACGACATCCCGATTCATATGTAATATTTTTGAATTTAACTTGCAATTATCTAAGCTTCCGTGTTCTTCCTCCATGGCCTATTCTGGTATGAGTTTCAGATAGTAAACTGAAAAATTCCTCACGAGTAACAAAATACTGTATATTCGTTCCTCCTGGTTTTAATCGCACAATTAACTCTTCTTTATCATTAATTTTTAAAGCGTCAAAACATTTCAATCGTCTGTAATCCAAGGGTATGCTGCACTTAGATTTAGCAGAAATCACTTCAGAAAGTACTTTAGAGAACTTTTCTTGAGAAAAACAAAAACAATTGTCTTCTCGTTTAGTCGCAATTTTAATGTTTTAAAAAACAAGCAAACAAAAAGCAAAAAAAGATCAAGAGATTCATTGCAGTATCCATTCAATTCAAATTAGAGTAACGGATAAAAATCTTATTTGAAAAAAAAAACGTTGCACTCACGAGCAAACCTCGCTTAAGACTGGCAGACAGTAGAGTTTAATAGCAAATAGATATCACGTAGCCTTATACACGTCAGAAGAAAGGATTTAGCGAGACATTTCGCCTTTCCGCGGGCATTGGTGTCTCGTTTCGACATCCACCACAGCATGTCTGTGCTTGTTGACATACACCGGTGATAGTCCGAATATATAAGAATATAATAAAATATTCAGCCTTTTACCGAGGTGTTTGGTTTTATTGACATTCACTGGTGAGTGTTGACATCCTCCGATTTCAGACATTCATAGCAACATATCGGAACTATATATTTACCGTTTTAAGTAATACACTGACTCCGCATGAAGTGTGATGATTCTAGGCTTAAGGTATCTATCTACCTAATACATTCTAATGTCATGCTATTTTAGTAATTTTATGTTATTTCATTGGTACTTATGACATAAATTAATGAAAAGCTCTAATCAGAAAATTATATGGCAATTTAAATTTATTAAAATGGGGAATTTTAGGAAAACATTGATGAAAATTATATCGAATTTCAAAGCACTTTACACATGGGATCAAAACCATATATTTATATTATTTCTATTCAACATATTTAACACAGTTATAAAGGCAATGAACTAAAAATCTTAAATATATTTACAATTAACATAAAGTTAGGGCTCATTGTACATTTTCTTACAGAAAATATTTTAAAAATGCATGTTGTTCAAGTAACAATGAACTGTTAAAAATAAATAGCTATTGATATATGTTAGAGCTAAATTACGATCGTCATTAAGTTTTGATTCTTAATTTACAATAACAATGCTTGATATCAGATATTTAAAATTCACCCTTTTTATAGCATACACCTTCCTTGTTCTGTGTGTTATTAATACTTTCCTTTCTGATTGCTCGATTTTTTTTCCTACACAGAATGGAAATGATAAAAAAAAAAAGTTAATTTCAGTCATAATTGATTTAGAAACGTATGCTGGTACCAATACCATTTCTAGCTTTACATATGTTTTTGAAACATGAATATTTTTTTCTTAAAAATGTTTGATTATTCAATCAGTCTTAAGCTCAGGCTCTTACCCTGTTTTGTCTTACCTCTTAAACTCAGAGCATTATGTTAGTTAATATAAACATTTTAGTTCTTAAAACGCATTATATATGTTAGTTTACCTTACAATATAGAACTTACTATATGTCAGTACAGAAGAATATGATCACATTGAGATTTTATTTCTAACAATTGTTAGAAATTATAACTTCAAGTCTCTTAATTTATTGATATTGTATTTTTTGAATACTCCCATTATTGTGTACTCATTATAATTGTTAACAATCTTGAATGTGCTTCGTTCGCCTATGTGTTTGCTTACATCATTTAAAAAAAATGTTATAACTATCTCTTAACTTATTTTTTTCCATAATAAAAAACTAAGCTGAGCATTTTATATACCTTTATTTCCTTGAAGAATTTAATTAAGAAGAGAAGACTGCTATTCATTTTTTAAAATAATATGAGAAGAAACTTCTTTGTTTTTATAGTTTCCGGAAATGCAGATCTTTTAAATGTGCTATTTACTTTGCATTGGTGATGTTTATAAGAAAACAAATGAGTGCGTGCTCGTAATTTGAGTAAATTCCAAAAAGTTAATTAAAATATGGCTTTATTTGAATTTTCTTTAGAATTGTCCTCTTGAGCCAAAGAAATTTTTTTGAATATTCTCCTTAAAATAACTATAAACTGCACCTTAATATATGTGTGCTTATTTGTTTTATACGTTTTCCTTTCACAATAGAAAAATTGTTCTTTAAGTAAATTATCTCTTTGGCATTCGTCTTTTTCTCATAAAGTTATTTTACCTATGTATTAGAAAAGTGAAGATTATTTTTGTTACTTAGAGTATCGTTTTAATCAAATTTAATTTTCCAAATTAAATTTGTTACTAAAAATATTTCCTTAGAAATGCATTTACTCTCTTAAGAATATATCGCAATGCTATGTATTTTTTTTAAAACTTAGATTCTTTTAATTTTATATTAAGAATTTAATCATCCTAATTTTGGACACGAGTTCATATACCCGTAACAAACAGTGACTTAGTTTAAACATTAATGTCCTCAAACTTTTTATGAAAATTACTCCTCTTTCTCAAGGAAATAATGGTAATTAAAAAGTTATAAAAGAAAGAAATGGAAAGATACGACTTTCTCATTTTTCTTCGAACTTTTATTGTTGTCAGTAGTTAAAAGTTTTTGCTGTAATTAAGCTTCTTTTCTTGCATCCATAATAAAATATTTTTTTTCTGTAAAATACCTTATTTCTGTGTGCGGGGGAGGGACGCGTGTATGCGATTTAACGTAACTCTAAAGCATAACCTATATAAACTACTGTGCATTGAATTTAACATTCGCTTTGTATAAATAGGATGTGATATGGATGGTTGTTCTATGGTGACCATATCTTTGATTGTCAGCTTGAATTAGAGGTGTGGGATTGTCAAATTGAATAGACATTTTAAAATTCTTAATATGACTTTATTAAGAATATAACTTAAATCTCTAATAATTTATATAAATTTTGATAAGCGAGAATCTAATAAACCAAACACACAGCAATAGTTAAACTGGATCGCGTAATTTAGAACACTTATCTAAATAATTATATTATCCGCCTACTTTCAATTCTGATAATATTACAAGACCTAATATCAAATAATCAGTCCTACCTTAATTCAAGCTAAGGTTCTATGACGGTACTAGATGTCTGAGTGCACGTGCAATGGTATGCACCTTGTATCAATGGATGAATATCCCGGTAACTTTTTGAAGGCTTTCAATTCACACTCGTATCTCATCCAAACATAACTTTCCCTAAATTGCCATTCTGCTTATTGAAACTTCTGTTCTTTTAAAAGCTATCTTATTTGCATTTCACAATTGCATTTAACTTCTTGGATTTGGGTTGGAAAATATTTGCCATTAATCTTGGCTGTCAAAGAACCCAGAGGTTATGTTACAGAAAAGACGCGTGAGCCCGTCACAAGGAGAAAGTATGTTTCCCCTTCAATATAAGTAAAATATTTTTCTGTTTTAAAGTATTAAAACCTCATTATGAGATATGAATAAAAATATACAAAATATATACAGTTAGAACACGCATAATTTAACAAAACCATATGGGAAAATTGAAGGTAAATTCAAAAATATATTTTATTAAATATTTATGAAACATAGTAAAATTACATCATTTGATAAAGAGATATTATATATATATATATATATATATATATATATATATATATATATGTTTATTTATTATTTTTTCCTAAAAATTTTAATTATCTGAAAAATTACATTGCATTATATATATATTTTCATATATTATTATAAGTCATTATTTTTCAGATATGCAACAGGCTGTTTTCGCCATATGTACGAGAGCGGGAAACATACGTGGAGTACATTTTCAAGCAGAAAAAATGCCTCAATTTTTATAAAAATCTTGTTACATTGTAACTCATGCATTTGTTTATAATATAGTATTTTTAAAATTTCAAAAAAAAATTCATAAATAATTAGTTTTTCCTTAAAACATGTAAAGACATAGCTCATTTAGCATTACTGCATACGACAAAAATGCGAAACACATTTTATAAAAGAAAAGAAAAAAAAATGTGTGTTAGTAATATGATAAAATAAGTGTTTCTCTACAGGTTTGCGAAGCCAGAATAAAATATCAATGCTTGAGTACTTTTATATCTGAAAAAATATTCCGAATTCGGGTCCTATTCTTTAACATTAGCCAAAGACAGCCTTATAAAAAGTAGTGTACAGAAATAAATAACTTACATAAACACAAAACACCTGATATCATCTCATGTTTTATACAATACAGTAGAGCGTCGTTTATCCGAGTCAATTGGGACCGGATACCGTTCGGGTGCGCGATTATTCGGATAACCGAAAACCTAATGCGATCCATGCAGTATATGAAACCGGACACTATACGAATATTGAAAAATATCACATGCGGGAAACGTGCTTTTAGAAAAAGCAAAATAGGTGCAAAACGTCGCAGTTTTACCTTAAGTAAAGAAAGTATTTGCGTATTTTTCGCTGTACCACTGTACATCTTAGTTTTTTCGCTGCAAGGTCTCTCATTCTCTTGAGCAGCAGTAGTATCTTTAATTTAAAATGGTTTCTTGCCTTTTTTTATGTTAGAAATTGTTGATTTTCCAACGTCATAAAACTGTACTCGAGACGATCAACTTTCTCCCTTCGTGAGACGGTTCAAGTTTTGTCTCTATGTCAAGGACGTTGCGCTTCAGTTTTAAATTCGAAGCCATAGCAGTTCACAACTCAACATAAGATCACGTATACACCCCCTCTCACTTGGAAACAAACTGACCTATTATCCCGCGCAGAAGCTTACTAAATCACACAACTGAAATTCTCCCAAAATCCCTGACCTTTGGTATTAACGTCACTTTTAGCCTCCCGCGAAACAACTGTTTTGTATTTTTGTGTTTTTTTACAAATTCTTATAAAATACAACAAATAATTTCAAAAAAAAAAAAAAAAAAAAAAAAAAAAAAAACCTGGTTTGGATAATAAACTTCCGGATAAATGACGTTCTACTGTATCTGAAAGAAAAAAAACAGCAATAAATATTTAAACAAATAAAGGGCAATAGTTATTTTTCGAATTGGCTTTAATTTAAAATAATTTTCTTGAACATTTAAAGAAATTCAAACATTCTTTTTTTAAACATAATTAATTATAGCATGCTTGTAAAATGTTTGGAATACGTTCCCCAAAATAAATTAGATTAGAAAATTGGGATTATTGAAGGCAGTTGAAGAAACAGCATATTAGATGAGATTCGAATTCTAAAAACAATTATTCGAATAAAGGATTAAATTTTATTAAAGAATTAATTCGATTCGTAAGAGTGACATAAAGAAAATAAAATTATGCAAAATAATTCAGTCTTTTATGAATACAATTTAAAATTTTTAAGAAGGGTTGTTATCACCTTGGGTTACATATTTTGCATACCGTATTCAACGGTTTTCTTACAATAAAATATACCTGTAATATATAAAAACCATTTGATAAATGTTGACTTATTTAGATATAAAATACTGTGATAAATTTATTTATGCCGACTGGGTGGAATAGTTAGTTAGGTGCTGGCCTTGTACGCCCAAGTTTGAGGGCTCGATGCCGGGCCAAGTAAGTGGACTTTCATGATCCAAAAAGTTGACAGCGTTTATGCCGTAGGATTATGCGGCATGTTCAAGATTCCTCCCTATAGATCCTGTAAGGCCAGGGAGCTTTTGGCAAAATTAAATTCATAGAATGGTTTCGCATCGTCAGAGCTCAGGCTCTTTGGGGAGGAAACTGGGCGTCAAAATTACATTATGGTAATTGGTATCTACCTATATGGTACCACACTAAAAAGTTATACCTGCTCTCGGGTAATGTAAAGGTGTGCAATAGTAACTACCAATCCACAGCCCCATTTGAAAGAAAAAATATGTACTTCATTTATTACGTTAAAGCAGTGCTTCTGAAAGTTGGAGTATTCGCGACCCAATATTCAATCATAATTTTCATCGCCCCACCGTCATACGATAAACATGTATTCAATTGAAAAATACTATACTTTGACGCTAAGACTGCAATACGACTTTAACCTCTTAAGCACCACCGACGTAGATAAACGTTTCGTTCAGAAAAAACTCTTATGTACGACGTAAATAAACGTATATATCGTCCCAGACGTATATATACGTCTTTCCGAAGTACAATCTTTTGTATGCACTGCTATCCATAAAATTATTTTGAAGGCTTGGAAATGCAATACAAGGTCCTTGACATTGTTCACGAAGGATTTACTTATTTCAGATAATTTGCTTCTTTATTCCTCCCCCCTACTATATCACATACTCGTGCCTACGTGGAAAACGGTTGGCATTGGGAAGTGAATCGCGTAACTTTTAATCGGCACTTAAGGGATTCATTATAAACCATACAAATAATCAAGATAAGTGTTATTTTTTTGTTTTTAATTATATATATGAAAAGCCCATGGGGTCACTGGTATTTAATAAACTTGTTCTTAATTTAGTATTGTTAAATTAATTATAAAACATATTTTGTAGCACTGATACATGTATAAGCGTAATATATTCTTGTAAATGTGTATTTTATTATTTTAGAAAGTATTTTATTTATTTACATTCAGTAAATTAATAATTTTTTTAAAATAATCTTTTGTTTCTAACTTTTCAATATGCTCGTGCCAACCTTCGTAGATTTGTCACGCCCTCCAAGGGGGACACAGTTTGAGAAACGCTGCGTTAAAGGTTTCATTAACAGATACTACATATATAGAGAAGACACGTATACAAGAAAACAGCTGAACATTAGAAAAAGGAAGGTAAAATACTCTTTTTAATTCGTATTATTTAATTTTGGAATTTTTTTTCTCCATAACTTGGATACCGATCAACTAAAACTATTATGCTGAAACACAAACACACATTTGATGCACATTTTTAAATAATAAATATCATAATATATAATAAACGTAATTTTATATTTGACTGAATTTTCATTGGTAACATCAGAAATATGCATCATGTGTATTTTTTAAATTATGCATTTTTCTATATTTTAATTTCCGAAAACAAAATTAATATGATGACTTTTCCCAAGTCATTTGTTCTTAAATAATTTTGTTGCAATTAATAAGGACTTTTCTCAAATAACTCTTTCAAATAACACGGGTAAATGAAGCACTATGTACAAGATATTATACTGTGGTTTATTTACGTAACAAAATTTTTTGTCGTCACTGAAAGATATTAAAATAGCTGTAGTGTCCTAACTCACTAAGGAAGTTATTTATGTACTCGCACAATATTGCACCCAAAGTTATGTGTTTATAGTAAGAGTGAATGAAAACTGCTGTAATTTAATGACAACACCAACAAAGAGTTATTTTAAGCAAAGGGAAACCAAAAGCTAGCAGTGCTCTAGTGGCTGCTGACGTAAGAAAGAAACACTATGAACTTTTTAAGGAAGAAAAGGAGTTGTGATGAGAGCAAAATTTAAGAATTCATTCTAATAACAAGATTATTCACTAAACTAGTTATAGGTCTTCTTAAAATTACTTTAGCCTACTACGTGAGTCTAAAGTTAGAAAAAAATTAAATTAATTTGTGTCTGATGTTATTTCCTAAATGATAATGTGTGTGTGTGTGTGTGTTTGAAGTTTATTTATAATTATATGCTACTTAATTACTTTAGACTAAACAAATTACTCAAGAGATGTAATAACTAAAACAATTTCAAATAGATAACACAAAATGTATTAATAAAGATATAATTTACAAGTGATATTTCATGCCAATTTATACTCGTATGCTATAACGATATATATTAATTATCTCATTGCTATTCCATTTCTTAGATATAACGCTAGCCTTTCAAATAGCCTCAGACCAGGAGATGCATTAGCGTGCCTACTTTTTAATAGTGTTCTTAAAAAGATTATTAAAGACTCTAACATTAATACTAGAGCGAGAGTGAACTATTTTTATAAATAATTACAGAGTTTTGCTTTTGCCGACGGCATTGTTGTGTTGACTCGGTCATCCGATGCACTTAAATCTTCCTTTATTTGGAAGCGGAAGCAAATAAAATGCCTCTAACCATAAACTAGAAAGAAATCAAATTCATATCAAGTACCCGTTTTAATGAACCTTATTTTGAAATAGAATAATACAGATTTATAGCTGTCAATGGTTTCAGATATTTAGGCTCTGAACAGAACGAACTCAATGACATAACCCCAGAAGTTGGCAATAAAGTAGCTGCTGGTAACAGATGTTTTTATAGACTTCAAAATTATTTAAAATCTAATTTCATCAGCAGAAAAACAAAACTGCTCATTTACAAATTATTGATAAGGACCATTCTCACATATGCTGCATAAACGTGGGCAATGACTTAGTGAGAGATAAGATCTTACAATAGCTGAAAGAAGGATTCTTTGGAGGCTTAAAATGTGATAACATTTGAAGAGGAAAAAACAATTTAGAAATTCATATAATTTTTAAGGAACCAGATGTTCTTAAGTTCATTGCAATAAAAAGGTTAAAATGGGAAAAAAACCTGATAAGATGATGACCTGATGACCGAATCACATAAAAGATATTTGTGGCTAGACCATATGGTACACGAAAAACTCAGGTGCACCGATTGCCTAGAGAAAAATAAAAGAAAACTATCAATGTCAGAAACTAGAAAATTTAGACCAAGAACAGGGTAGCCTGGAATAGAATCCTTAAGAAGGCCTAGGCCCACTCAGGGCTGCCGTGCCATTGAGGAGGAAAGGAAGCCTTAAATTAATTACTTCATCATCATATTTTAAATTTATTTTTAATTAATCGTAAATTAAGAGATATCAGTTTATTTCATTCTATACGATAAAAGTATTTATACATTCATTAAGATGATATGAATGAGAGGTAAAATGTGGTTAATCGACTTATAATATAAGGAATGAACTGTAAAATTTAAAAATCTCTCTCTCTCTCTCTGTTTGAAGTAAAATAAAAATAAAGTTCTTGTATAAAAGTCTACCAAAAGGTAATAGTTGAATTAGAAATGTTTTTAAAACTTCTTTAATTAATTATTTTCATATTTTTTGTGAGAAATTGTTTAGCATTTTTTGTATTGTTAGGGAGATATAAGGTGTTTTAAATAACTGAAATTTTTTTAAGACATAAAAGAGCGAATATATTCATGAGGAAGGGGGGGGGGTAAAGGCGTTTTGAAAAGTTTCTGAACTAGCAATTGTATTCTTTCTCCAATATTACTTTTGTTCTTCGACATAGTGTACTTGTCCTCTTGTAAGTCTAAAGTTCTCCTTTTATCCGTCCAAAGAATACAGTAGAACCTGTTTTTGTGCGATTTGTTTCGGGCGATTTATTTTGTGTGATCTTTTTTTATGCGGTATATGAATTTCAACGGCTTTGGCGCCACTGTAAAGTTTTCCACCAATGTACATGTATAGACTTCAAAACGCGCTCTGTTCATTTGTTATACGCAATCTCTCGACAATGCACGTTCAATTTTTCTCTTAGCAGCATGCACTTGATTGAAAACGATTATCAATAATTTGATAGAACAACTAAAACAAGAAAAACTAATTAAACTACTTTTGTTGAAATGTTCTTTATAATTGCATGACAAAAACTTTAAGTAAATAACCTAATTATGCATTTTAAAGTTTCCTAATTATTTTTAAAATAAAATATTTATTAGATTGATTATATGGCCTTAGCAGTGCAATGTGTGTGTTTTTTTTTGCAATGACTTATTAAAATACAATGGATTAATTAAAAAAATTATATTTGTACAAATAATTAAATGAATGTAATTGATATAAAAAAAATCACTCCATGCACAACATTTTTTAAAAACAAAAGCATTTCATTAACACTTAAGAAAATATCTCATTAAATTTGGGGTTTAGATAAATTTTTACAAATATAATGCAAACTTTTAACTAATATCATTCTACAGAAAGTGTTTTCATTCGTTTTTTCTTTTTTTGCATAAAAAGGTTATTACAAAGAACAGAAAACATTACCATTATCAATCATTTAGAATTTCAGTGTATAAGGAGTCACATCTGCTCCTTATATGTGTTAAACAATAGAATTCATACGTTTATTTTCTATTCCCAATGAATGCAATGCCATTTCAAACCCTTCTGGAAATGGCTGTAATAAAATTTCGTGTGTATCGGGTATAACGAGCGGCTTCATCGGCTTTCCAGAAACGGCAGCTATTCTGGTGCCGATTCCTAAAGCAATAACCTGATCAATTACTTAACTCGTCTCCGAATCAAAACTATTGGGAGCTCCTTTAGGGAATCCGAGACGTAAAAAAAGGAGATTGGAGTCCATTTGATTAAATAATATCGTTTCAGAAGCGAGCTGAGAGACTTGAGTTTGCATTTCTTCATTAAGAAAGCGCCTTGAGAATCAGGTTAGTAATCAGGTTATGAGGAGACTATTTTATTACTTAAAAGCAAACATACCATCATTTCAAGCAATAAGATCTTAAAGGAAAATTAAAAATTCACATGGGATGATTTTATGTGAATAAATTTAAGCATGAACTGCATTTATTAAAAAAGTAACCAATTTTTTTGCAAGATTTTTAGGGATCCAATATTTCTTTCCGTGATTTCAAGAATATATTTCTTCCTTTTAGTCATTTATGAATTGTTTAACCATTGTTTGGATTAATATCATTTATAAAGATAAGGATATAAGGAATTTTTTCAACTATAAAAATAAATGTGAATTTTTATTCTTTATAAGCGCCTTACTCATAATATTTAGTTTTAATGCTAATATTATTTAAATAATTTTCCTTCTATTTTTGAAAAAAATTCAATTTCTTACTTAGAAAAGCAATCTCATAAGCAGTTAAAAATAGTAAGATTAAAAAGGTGAAGTGCATTTGAAGTTAAACAATTTTTTAGAATTAATAAGATATATAAAAAGCATTTTTAACGAAATTTTTATACAAATGATACATATACACAAAAAATGTCATTTTTAAAATTTAAAAACATATTAATTTTTTAAATATTAACTTATTGAGTCTCAATTTACAAAAAAAATACATTTATAATTTGCTTTAATTTTTTTAATTCATTTTTGAACTTAAATTAATAAATCTTTTAAAAAAATTACTACCAATATTGTACATCATTGGAAAGTTTTTCGTAAGAAGAAACTGGGACAGAAAAAGAACATTTTATGAATGAAAGTAAGTTAATAAACAAAATATAGGCTCTCTCTGAACTTGTTTATAAAAAAAATATGATATGATTATATAGAATTTTAAAAAATATCGAAATTATTTTTAGTAATGCAATTTTTTTTTCTTTTATAAAGTTTTGAAATAAGGTGAAAATGATTAACGCACTATGATAATCATTCAGATCTCCGTCTTCAGACCAGTGATATTTCTTACGAAACAATTTACAGTATCCAATAAAAACCAGAAATTCAATAAAAACTTGTATTCCCTTAATGCATGTTATATAAAAGTATTTATTCTTGTATATATTAACATACTTGATCGTTCTCTTCATTATCAATTGATAAGTATCAAATATATGAAGAGAGCTAAAATATCCACAAGGGCATATACTTTATGTCAGCGGTTCCAGAACTTTCGATCGCCGCGGTCCTACCTTTATGTATCAGCCTGACACCGCTCACCTACAAGACCTTTGGGCACTCCTTTTGGACTTCCCTGATTCTCAACACATGGCTGAGCGATTTAAAGGTTCATGAATAACCCTAAGACTTCCTCTGCTTCTTATAGACTTTTTTCCTTAGGGGAAAATAGTAAACATCTGTTGGTGTTTCTTATCTCACTTGATTGACAGAAACATCTAGATAAAGTACATGAACCCACGCGTTTTTAAACATTGAAGAACTGCACCAGGATTTGAGAGCAGCTTACTCTTATGGCAACCAATGCAAGTCAAGATGTGGGCAGGAGCGGCTTGGGTCACATTGCAATTCGGACAAGAAGGGTAAACTTTAAGACCTGTCAAATGCCATTGAGCTCGAGTATGCCCACTGCGAAACCCTTATCCAGAGTAGTTTCATCTCGCCTAATGCCTGTCCCAAGAAAGCAGTTCCAGGATGGTTTTCTTCATACCACTCATGTACAAGAGCCTGGTTCCAAGAGGAACTGATATCGTGTTTGACTGATGTAGCAATTTCTGAAAAAGTAAGGCAGCTACCACATCTAATTATATATATAAATATTACAATCTCAAATAAATAAAGTACTTAGCTGTATTAATTAAAATTTTTGATGAGAAAGATGATGCTACATTTCTCTTACAAGTGCTGTTATATCAAGTGTAATATTTGAAATTCATTGCCTCACACAATTCCTGTTCTACGCTTTCCACAGACGGTTTCTGTACTTATTCTTAAGATAAAAAAACTGTGAAAATGTTCTTTCAATTAAATAAGTAGTTTGGAAAGGCATCAGAACTTTCATAGCTTTCGTGAAATACTCGAAAAAAATTTAATGCAAGTCAGTGGGCCATGGACCGGTCCGTGAATCAAATGATACCAGAGGCCGCCCAAGGAACAATAAATTATTTCTATTTTATTTATCGTGGTGTTTTTTTACGGGTTTTTTGTGACTTTTTATGGAAATCACTTCATATTCTATGTTGAATCACTTTATGTTCGTTTTTTTTGGCGTAACTGTATTTTATTTTGAAATTAAATACAATTAAATTAAAATTATCAAATCAAAATAATGTAATATATAAACAATGAACATCCTTCTGCTCTCAGTGGTCCGCGGTGATAAAAAGGTTGGGAAGCCTTGCTGTAAGTGACCCCAAAAATTTGGAAGGACTTTTTGTATTAATGGCTGCAAGTAGTTGCAAATAGTAAAACACTAAATTAATATCCTTGATTAAAATACATTTTTAAGTAGTTTTTCATTAGGATAATTTAGTGATCTAGTTTAGGATAGCTCATCTTTCCATTTTTCCACGTAGCCTTTCAGGGTCTGTAAAAGCAGGAAATCTTAACATGAAATGAAAAACTCGCGGATCCCTTAAAAAGGCGATGGGGACTCCTCGGGTTTCGCGGATCACATTTAAGAACCACCGCACTATCTAATACCTTATTAACTTTTAGTCAAACATCATCTGAGCCATCTTTTATGTTAGAAAATGTACATTTTGCGTTTTCTCTGCTGATAAAACAACGATTTCTTTTATCAGTTATTTAGGAGCTTGTTCAATTTCAATTATTCAGAGAAAATCACGCATTTTTTGGAGATTCTTTTCTTCTTATCATTTTTTTTAACTTTTACTCTTCACATCTTATTTATCTGAACAATCAACAACAGAAGATAGTTGCAAAATTTCAGCTTCAATTTTATCAGATATTACATATACCGTAGTTTCTTCAAAAAATTTGCTATTGATTTTCCATTTTTATGTAAGAATTTTTCAAACGAAAAATTTAAAATGTTCTTAAGTTTTTTTTTTGGTTTCAATAAATAATTGGTAACTTATAGAAATAAATATGTTGTAGTTAATTTCTTGCCTCATTATTTAGGAGCATTTGTTAAAAATATGAAATTCGAGTTAAATAATTACTTTTAGCTTTCGAAAAATTTTAATGCATTATATATGGTTTATTAAACAGTAAATAAAATTTTAAACTTGTACAAAATAAGTAAAAAAGTAAGTATTTACTGCATAAAGTAAATATTTATAGTACGTTTCAAAAAGTAATCACCTAAATAAGATAAATATCTTAGGAAATAGCGAAATACTAGAACTATATAACATAATTGAAAGTTGTTTGTTGATGTCAAAACTCCTACTAGTGTTGCTACCTTTGCAAAAGGTTTTATGTATTATAATTCAACATTTCTCAAACTGTGGGGGCATGATAATCCTGCGTGGGAGGTGAACATATCGAAAATAAAAGATTATTTAAAAATATTATTAATTTTCTGAAAGGAATTCAAACAAAATGAATTCTGACATAATAAAAAAATAAAATACACCTTCATACTGATATACTATACTTATAAATGCATCAGTACTGCAAAATGTTTTTGATAACAAATTTATCAATTCCAAATCAAGAACAAGTTTGATAATTACTAGTTAACTTCCATGGGCTTATCACGTACAAAGTTGTATATTAATGATAATTTGTGTAGTTTATAATTTAAAGTCGTATTGTAACTTTAACGTCAAAGTACATATTATTGGATTCAATACGTTGTTACGCAAGAGGCGGGGTACGATGAAAATTATGGTTGAAAATTGGGTCGCAAATATTGGACGTTTGAGAAGCACTGTTTTAATTAGCTTGAGTATAGAACACACTGTAACTTAAAGGGGTTAAATGAGCTTTGAAAATCATACAGACAAAAATAAACTGCATAAAAAGTATCCTGAAAATATTTAAGAATTTTTCCCTATCTTCAGCAATTTTTTTCTATTAATATTAAGAAAATATATAAGCTTTTGATAAAAAAAACCCTTCACTGGATAAAAATATCTAAAATATGAATGTATTGCAATTATTAAAAGTGAAATGTATACGCAACCTTTTTAGGAGTTTTCCATATAATTATTGAATATTAATTTCGACAGTAAGTATTTATTTTTCTTTAAGACATTTATTCTTTTCGTACTATTTGCCACATATATTAACAAGAGTTTCACACAAAAAAGCAATAATGATTTTTTTTCAAAATTTAAAAAGTTTGATGTGAGACAATGAACAATTAATATAAAATTACAAATAAGGAGAAACGGAATTCAGCAAGTACTGGTTTTGCATAAGCACAAAATGCATGAACTCGCAACCTTACACATTGTTACATTATTTAAGATAAAAATATTTCAGAAATTACGACATTTTAATTTTATAAGCTTAATACAATGGATTGTGGTAGTTATGAAGACACACACACACACAAATCCCCAAAGCTCAAGAATTACAAACAAATAATCCTTTTTTTTTTTGTTCAGTAAAATTATATTACTTTGGTTCTTAAATTTCTTTATAAAAAATAAGTAAATGTACTGCAATGCTTATTGCACAGTTAGTTAGGTACCTGATTTTACAATTATACGTTTTTTACATATACTGTATAATTACTGTTTTATACATTAATATAATTAATTTTTTCAGAAAATACTACGATTTCAGCCTGTATGCAATTCTCTAACTGTGCATTATAAGAAACATATGTAAATAATATTTTATAAGAGAGCAGAGCTACGTGAGTATGTGTGGTTTAAAGGCAGTGAATAGTTTTAGTGATTTCCAGAATAATATCATGAAGAATTAAAGAATATAAGTAATACTATTTAATTAAATAATTTTTTTAAGAAATTTTCTAAACTTAATTCACGAGCACTTTGAAAATATTAAATGAAAGCAGGTGTCCAAGGATTAATACCCTACTAAGATTTTATGAAATACCTGGAGAGACATACTCATCACCGAAGCATATGTACACATTGTCAGTATTTGTCACTTAATGATAAGTGATCATTGATGTATTATCAAGATTAGCTATAATGTATGGAATGTCGCCCGAAGGCATGTCACAGAATCTCATCGATGTCTACAAATTTCATATCAGTTATGCACGGCAGGTTATTCTAGATTGATACTAAATGAATTTTAATGAGTGACATATTCCAACTATATAGGTGAGGATTCTAACTTAACTGCAGCTTTATTATAGATATTAACTATGTCATTTAACTACAATTTGGCCTTCATTCAGATTGAAGTAAATACATCTGATGCATTTAGCAGACTTTTAGGTTGTTTTTATAAATTTAACAGTCTCCATATAATGGTGAATAAAAGTATAAGATTCGTAATGATTTTTAGTTACTTTATTTCAATAGTTTCATTCCATTCAATTAAATTTTCTTCCAATGACCGATCATACTTGTTGATAAATAAAGCGGATTCCATTTTCAATTTTAGTGTAATTTTTTACATATTCTATTTTAACTTAAATAGCTTTTAAGTTAAAATTCAAAATGCAAAGGTAAGTGATTGGAGAGATTTATAAGCTCTGAAGATAAAGTTCGGTGAAGGAAGTCAGAAGGGCTGATCTGGCAACACTAGCGAAAGGAAACGCTGAAAATGCATAGTGGCAGGTGTTGACCGTCTTCCCCCACCGTTGTTCAGTTGAGACTCATTTGTGTTCCGCGTAAGACCTCTTTTACAAAGCACTTGCTTAGTACGTTGGTTCTAAACTAAGAACAGGAAAATAAAGGAACAAAAGATCAATTTTAAATTTTTGTTTTAAGCTTGGCAAGACACTAAAGGAAACTTATGTAGTACTGGTACGTGTTTATGAAGATCAATCACTGTCTATGAAGTGTGTGTGCAAGTGGTTTTCGAGAAGCAGGGAAAGTGTTTCTGACAATTTCCGTAGCAGAAGACTTCCGCCAGTGACGAAAACATTAAGAAAGTGAAGAAATTTATCACTAAGGTCATCAATTAACTATGAGCATGATAGCTGATGAATTACAAATTAACCGTTAACCCGTGCGACAAATCATTACCCAGAAAGTAGGGATGAGGAAAGCATGTTATCAATATTGACGATATTCCTAACGTCCAACGAAACGTGACGAGGCTTTTGAACTCCATCCCAAAAGAAGACCTAATGCAAAGTGTCCAGGACATGCATAGCAGATCTCAGTGGTGTATAGTTATGGGAGCGGACTATTTTGATGGTCAGTAAGGTAACTTTTCTTAGTATTTCATCTACATTAAGGTTACAGGACTATTCATCGAACTTTATTGTCAGAGGTTGTATATTTTTAGTGCACTATTTCTTTAAAAAAAATATCACAAATCACTACTGTACTTTTTATGCATAGATGATTATATTCTGCTTGACGATAGGAAACAGTCCCGTTTTTTATAACAATTCATAATAAACATTAGCCTAAAAGAGGAAATTTCTTGCATATTTTGTAGTGATATTGCACATTCTTTACTAAGCAAAATGGTTTTGATTTCCTCGCATGGAAAAATAAGAAAGTGGAAGAAGTGCTATTTGAAGTATTTTTATACACTCACAAAAAATGGGTTTTTCTACCAGAATGAAACAGTAACAAGAACTTTAGTAAGATGTGTGACCCTTCTCGACACTAACCTACATTTTTCATCTGTCATTATTGCTGCTTACTATAAATTATAGATGATATATTTCCCCACTTCTATCTAAAGGAGATTGTCAGTTCTTGGACGGTTCAGGGAGGACTTGTTATTTGAGAAACATGTCTACCAAGATAATGTCTGGTATATTCAGACTAATTTAGGCTAGGGTATTAAGCAAAACATATCATAAGTTCAATATTTTCATGATACTTAATTGGTCTGATGTGGGCGCGCGCAGACGTCTGTAAACAGATGAAAAGATTAATATGATCCAAAGTAATTTCTCGGCAATACTTGTTGTAATGTAATGTTGCTTCACTGAAAGACGTGAAGTGATGCACAACCTTTATGCATTATGCCTGTCATCAAGCCTTGGGCATATGGGCAACATTCCTAAACATTATGTGCTACATAATGTGTTTCTCTCTTTCTCTCCCCACTATCTGGTGGCCAGAATCACTTGTCACTGTGAAACAGGATTCGTCGGAGAACATCATTCTGAACCACTGTTACTGACCAATGTAATCTTCATGATCATGGCAGGGTTGAAGTGGGGTGCATTGAAAAAGCTTCCGTACTTAAAAAACAAATTCATTTAATCGCTTATAAATGGTTCTGACTCATACATTTGTACCGATAGCAGACAATGTCTACAGCTTTCTGTGACTTGGAGTGAAATGTCTATTCCTTTTCAAGCCCCTAGGGGTTCATAGCATTACCTCTTGAAATGTAGTTCCAATCTCCTCTCCTCTGCATGCTTTCGCATTACATTTCCAAGGCCATTTTTAACCACGATATGGCACTTTTTGACTTTCCCATTACTCTGGCCTCAGCAGTAACACTTGACCAGCTTCGAGTCATCCAATTTGTTGTCCACAATCGTAAGCACTTAAATAAAATCTTGCAAAGATTTTTTTGGACATAATTTTTGGTACACCACACTAAATTTCGTAGAAATAACTTCAATAACCTATTTTTGATAAAATCTTAACTTTAATCTTAAATCTTAAAGGACTTTAATCTTAAAAGTCCTTTAATTTTCGAGAAATCTCGAAGGAATAAAGGACTTTCGTGTACTACCGTTTGTGCATATAACAGTTCCTATCCTATTAGAACCTCTGTATTTAATTTAACTGCAATTGATCTGTTTTCAGGAACATTAGTTTGAAAACAAAACTGCACCTTAGCAATTATGAAGTATTGTGTACGATGGGCGATTGTTAAGTAAGGTCTTCAATGGTATAAAATAAGTTTCCGGCAAGGTAAAATAATAACAGAGGTATCAGAATGAAAAAAAATTATTACTCTTATTTATTGTAAAATCATTTTTCAACATAGTCACCACTAACAGCTACACATTTGTTCAATCTTTCTATCCATTTCTTCATTCCGTCCATTAAGAAAGATTCTTGTTGGCTGCGTATCCTTTTGCGCGCGGCTGCCTGAACTTTGGTATCTGGGATTGATCGAACAAGAAGCATTCATGGAATATCGTCATTCTGGTTCACCGAGTATCAAGAAATTCGAAACTTTAATGTCAGTAACAAAAGTCATACTCACTATCTGTTGGGATTCAAGTGGTGTGCTCTACACGGAATTTCTGACTAAAGGATTGACGGAGAATTCCGACTGGTACTGTGCAACATTATAATTACTCAAGCAATGCATCCGCAGAATCAAACTGGAAAGAAACGTCTTTCTTTTGCATCACGACTATGCAATACCGCATTGCAAAACACACAAGCACAGGAAGTCAAGGGAAATCTGAAATTCGCAGTGTTTCTACAACCTTCTTACAACCCAGATTCTGTACCGTGGGACTTTTGACTGTTCTCAAAATTGAAAGAGACGTTGAAAGGTCAACATTTTTCAACGCATGCCGAAGATCAGGCAGGCGTGTGCAAACGAATACGCAGCCAGCCAGAATCTTTCTTCATGGACGGAATGAAGAAATGGATAGAACGATTGAACGAATGTGTAGCTCTTAGTGGTGACTATGTTGAGAAATGATTTTACAACATGTAGAGTAATAAATTTCCTTCATTCTGATACCTCTGTTATTATTTTAACTTGTCGTAAGCTTATTTTATACTATTGAAGACCTTACTGATCAATCACCCCGCGCATGTGTGTGTGTATTAGTAAATTAATTAAATAATTAATTTTTTTTAAGAAAAAAACTGCAAATATATATAGTGAGAAACATTTCAATCATTTCACTCTCGGATATTATGAGTAGAAAAATAATTCACATTTTCTACAGCAATTGAGAAAATCAGCTTTATTTTTTGTCTCACTCCCCAAAAAACAAAGTTGTAATTTTATGCTGATTTCTCTTCTGCACATTACAATAATTTATTTTGAATAAAACCAGATTAAATATGGCCCAAAACATCATTTTAAACTTCCGTAATTTAAATTTCAATGTCTTGTAAGCTTAGCAGTTCAGAATTTTTTTTTGTACTTTTGCATTGCTCATATATAAATAATGCGCTTTCTTTCTAATTACAGTGAAACTGAAACTTCGCTCAGTGAATCTTAATTTTTCAGAAAAGCAATTTCTAAATCTTGTTTGTTCGTGTTTTTTTTTTGGATCTGTTTTGCAAACATTTATGTGTTTCAGTTGTAGCTTGCATTTAAATTATCTATATCTAAATAAAAATGTTAACTTAGATGTCACTGAAAAAAAAAACACTGAAGTAAATAGGATTATACATGATAAGATTTGAATTAAGTATTTTAATTTGCTTGTTCAAAAGTAAGAAAGATAAAACAAAAAACAAAAAAGGAAATAGCTATATTAGAATTCGAACAATGCATAAAATATTTTTATCTTATTCTGTAACTCATATTTTTAAATCAAAATCATAAAAATTCATTGCGGAAATTTCTTTTTATTCTTCAATATAATTTAAATAATTTATTTCAAATAAGATTTTCTTAAGGTATTGAAATGATAAGAAACACACATTCTCAAGAAAAGGCTTTTTATTCTCAAGAAAGGTAATTTACATCTTTTGAAAATAAGTAGAATCTTCTTGAGAATACTGATATTTCGCGAATTTAGTAACATATTCATCATAAAATAATCCAAATTATATTTAAAATATTGTTGAGATTTTAATATTTAAATTCTTTTTAGAGAATATTTAAAAAATATTTATTCTAAATTTTTAAAACTATGTAAACAATTTGAATAAAAATTCTAAAGTTAAATTCTTAATTTTAAATTTCTTTACTCAAATTTTGAATTTTAAATTTCTTAACTCAAATTTTGAATTTTAAATTTCTAAATTCAAATTTTGAATTTTAATTCTATACTTAAAATCTATTTTATTTTTAAAAATATTTATTCAGTTCCTACTATTATATAGTTTACACTCTCCCTATATATATTGAAAATTGTAATTTTGGATAAATTTTTTTTAAAAATATTACAAAAATTATTAATTGAAACACGACAGTCTTGATCGCAACCGCTACAGACCCCTTCCCCTCCTCATGAGTGCATGCGCATGTGTATAAATGGCTCTTATAATTGTTTTATTTCACTTGGAATTTGACTCTTCTCTCTCGAAAGGCGTTTATTCTTTTTAATTTATGGTATCTTCTATCACTTCATGATATTAATCTGAGACTGCACAATATATAAATACTTCTTAGATATCTATCCGCCATAAATACTTTCTAAATATCTGCCAGTACTTCCACCCGCCGATAAATGAAAAACCTATCAGAAATGATGTCATGACGGTAGTTTTGGAAATGCATCTTATGATTTCTGATAACTTATGCTAATTCCAGTAGACAGTAGTTCCATGGTTCAATGGTGAGTTCACTGCTATTTGTTGATAGGAGTTGCATGTATAAGTATAGGTGTACTAGCCAGCACTTGGTGCTTTATATATGAACACAATATTCTTGGTGTTTTCTCCATGGAATATCAAGCTTAATCTCTTAACTGGTTTGCTCGTGCACCGTATTGGCACTGATACCTTCTTCTTTCTATCTTTGATTTGCATATATATATAATTTTTATATAGTGCTGGTATTTTTAAAATATGTAGTTTGTCTATGGGGTATTTAAATATTTCTCATCCGGGATTTTCTTTTTGGTGAAGGTGCGAAATTTTCATTGAAAGCAGAAATTAAGATTGATGAAAATATTCGATATAAATCATCGTTTGGCAAGGCAATATGCAATTCGTATCTTGAAAAGAAATGAAAACGTGAAGATAATCAGAAAAGCTGATATTATCTCTGTTTCCATTGTAATGTAAGACTTGGTATTACAACA
>BMAV01008147.1:20982-44076 GCA_019973955.1 Trichonephila inaurata madagascariensis | reverse complement strand
AGCATGTGTGTGATACACTCGAGCAACGCATTTCTGCAAGACCGAGGCCTCTTGTACTGTTAAGATTTCGAGATCGCACTTCGTCAAGAGTGGAAGTATTCTCCAAAGTCTCATTGATAACCTCAGTGCATTCATGCAAAAAATGCATGCCGCAGTCTAAGGAGTTCGGAGTTACCACTTGTATCACTTCCAAGCAAAAAGTATTTTTGTTATTTACATATAAACAAATTTTTGTCCTGAAACATGATTTCATGTTCTTTACATCATTCTAAAGAATTAATGTTCCCATACATTTTTTGGCTATATTTTCTGTATTGCGTTTTGTTATACCTTCTGTCTCCATTTTATTCCCAGCATGGCTATCGAATAACAGTTTCTTCACTTTTTCGCTTGCTCCCCTGATTTTATAGTAGAGTATATATATATATATATATATATATATATGTATATAGAAGCCCAATGGCTGAGTGGTAGTGTATCGCGCTTCCACACCACAGGTCCGAGGTTAAAACCCCGGGCTGGCCAAGGTTGACTAAACCTTACTTCCTTATGTGGGTCGATAAATGAGAACTAAGCTTGCTTAGGAACTTAACTCAGATAGCTTTAACTTTAGCTTCAGACTGACCACCTGATCGAAACATCTGTTCATGCACCTCAGGACCCAAGATCACGTATACTGATATGGACGCAGTAGGCCTCGTCCCTCATGGGCCATTGCACCACTGAGTTAATTTATATATATATATATATATATATATATATATATATATATATATATATATATATATATATATATATATATATATATATATATATATATATATATATATATGCTTATTCTCTACAAACAAGAGATAACATCCAACAATCACATTCGAAAAACACATAGACAGTAGGAAAATCATACAATGAAGAACATAAGAGTAACCGAGATTAAAAATTATAAAATGGATGCTGCAGTGTTATAAACATTACTGACTTAGGACAGCTAATATATAAAATAATTTATATAAAAGTGGGGTTGAACATGTTTTTTGGCCACCCAACCTTCCCCCTTTATGTAAATAACACTGAGCAAAAACCAATAGATAATAATGGATAGGAATATCTAAATCCAATACAAGTTAGAGGTAACTTACCTAAAATTGCACTTACAAATGCAAAGTCCGCGCTAAATCTGAGTGCAATAAATAAGTTATTGCCCGATTCTGAACCCTAATGCAGATTTAAATCAAGTGAAGGGCTGAAATGTAGCACTTAACAAAAGTATAAAAAGAATGGAAAAAAATTAATAAGAGTTGCAAATTATAGCATAACTTTAATAACACTAGAGCAAATATGAATAAAATAATAATACGTAATTTTATCTAATATTAGATTACTGAGATAACTATAACTATGAAATACTTGATTTTACAGTAATAAACTATTATCAATCTCATAATTTTTAATCCTAACTATTTTGAATAGCTTTATTCATATAACTCTTAATAAAATTAATTGGGTATTTCTGATTTAAGCAATATTTATTAAAATGTTTATAGTTATTTATAATGTCTGATTTTTTTGACACCAGAAATTTATTACTTTGTATATAATTAATAACAATATTTCTGACTATAGAAACATGTACATTACTCTCCCAATGAGGAACTTTTATAATATTGAAATTAAATTCTTCTCTTTTATCATAAATATTAGAAACTATTACATTATCATTTAATTTGACATGTATGTCAAGAAAATTTGCTTCATTGTTGTTATTATTTGTCTGTATTAAATTAAGATATTGTGGATAAAAATTAATGTTAGGTATAAAATTGGCTTGTTTGCCAAAAATGATTATTTCATCTATATAACGATAAATATAATATTTAGAATTATTAATGCAACTACTTTCAAAATAATGTAAATATAAATTGGCAAGACAGTTGTTCGCAGGGCCACCTTGTGGCAAACCTTTAATCTGCAGATAATAGTTACCTTTATAATACATATAGTTCTGTTTATGTACAAACCTAAGTAGTGAACCAAATCTATCTTAATTAACATTATTAAATAATTTATCTTTATGTAAAAAAATTTACAAGTATATTAATCAACTCATCAATATTAATAGTGTTAAAGAGATCTTCAAAATCTAAACTATAGCCTGAATAATTTTTTTTATCTTTCATTTGTTCAATAAGTGATTTACTATTTTTAAGAATGGCTTTGGATTTAAGATTATTTATTGTATCATGCAATATTTCACGGATTATTTTGCCTGTTTTGCTGATATATGTGTTAAAACCATTTGTAACTGTCCTAACTTTAACACTGTGTCTTTATGAAACTTGGGACTAAGAAATATATGTGGAAATTTAAAATTATTATTACTTTGAATTCTTAACTGTTTATGAAAAGCCAAGATACGTTTATTTATTTCTCTATCAGAAACAGAAGACTTAATAAAAGCTGTATTATTATCGAAATAATATATATATATATATATTCTACAATTTTTAGGAATTCTTTATAATGACAGTAATATAAAAAGTTACTCAAATATTTTTTTTTATCTAAAACATTTTTAAGGATTACCGTAAGTTTTAATCTTTTTTAATGATATATGAAAAATTAAGAATTTGATACGTGGAATACAACTTATAATAAGATTTTGATACAATAACATTTGCAGGTTACTTTTTTGATTTGACACTTTAATAATATTGGAGTTAAAATCTCCTGCGATAAATATTTTTGAATATTAATATATATTTTAGTAGTATAATATCGAGAAAATTTGAATGACCACAATACCATTGTTTGTGTGAATCAAGTAAAATTAATCTGGAGGAAAATCTATATTTGGTCTGAAATCTTTATTTTGACAAAATAAATAAGATTATCGATACGAAGGTGCGAAAATGATGCACTTTCAATATAGTTGTGCTAAAGGGATTTGAGGTTTTTTAAAATTCAAAGGATGATTGCTTCTATGTGCCTTTGGTTGTCAAGTTCATCCTAATTCTATTGTTTGGAATTTATGCCCTAGGTATATGCATCTTTATCGTACCACACATTATTTTTGCACTTTCAGTGCATCACCTGTTCTATTATGTGAACGGGTATTGCCAAATACAAACTAGAAGTTGGCACCCATTACACAAAACAAAAGAACATGACTTAATAAAATCTTATTGCACCCCAACAGTGTTATTCACTCTATCGATATTAAAAAGTTTATAAAGTCCTGCCAATGTGCATAATGTTCAAACTGTACATTACTCTTCGGCTTAATTACAAGCTTCACAGACATTACAGCTTCTTTCTCTCTTTGTAAAAGGCCCAGAATCATTATTGATTGTGAACTCAAACTGTTCAGGGATACTATAACTGAGTTAAAAGAGAATATGTTCGTTACTAAAATGTATTTATAACCAAAGATCGAGCTTTCAAAGTGCAGTGTATATAAAAAGCCTCAGTACACATGAGCCAACAGGCTGCAATCACTAATAACAGATATGGATTGTTGTAAGAAAGCCAATAGTGTTCGAAAAATCTGAAGCTGTCGAAGACGAAAACGTATAATTTGTGGAATTTCTATAGCCTTTCCTTTTTTTTTTTATCTCCTCATAACATTTAAATTTTGTATAATAATAATGTTAATGCTGTGTGAAACAAAGCTAAAACTTAAAAATTAAAATATATATATATATATAAAATAAATACCTTTGTTTGAGATTTGTGTCCCTTTCACTCCTGTAAATCTTATGCAAAAGGAATACTCCTTCCATAGCTCTAGTATGCATTTTTCTGAGAGGCTTCATCTTTTTCTTCTTTTTATTACAGCAAAATATTAATGAAATAAGCATTCATTGTTGAAACACTTACGTTTCCTCTAAACTCAACAATAATTCTATATTCTTAAATGAAATTATTTATTGTGCGCTGAATATTTTTGTAAAGGGAAAAATGCAAACTTGCTGTAACAGCTTTGAAAATCAACGATACGTGAATTTCATCAAAACTACCTGCTTAAGTAATCCTGTTTATTCAAGGAATCATTTTTTTAATCTTCCCAAATTCTAGCATTTTCACAGTTTAGTTTATGTAAAATAACAAAAAACATTACTGCTCTATTAAAACATTTGCCATATTTTTTTACGTATTTTAGAGTTGCATGATATATTCTTCTGTCGCCCGTGCCTTAAGCTAGGTAACCATTTTATTCTCCAATTCTTTTTCACTTCCAAAAGGTTTACCACTCAGAAACACTTTTAGAGTAGGGAAAAAAAATGGTAATCGGTAAGAGCAAGGTCCAGATTATTTGTGTGTTTGTTTGAATATATCAAACACCTGGCTTTCTGAATTGGTGACAGAACAGTATAACATGGGAAATTTGAAGCTCATGGAAAGATACGACAAATGTTTAAATGGAAGTGCATGAAGAGAATTTACGGATGTTTCTGGTGAGTAACATAATTATTTTTCCAATAAATGTTGTATTTTTCATTTTGTTTCATTGAATGGTCTTTATCTCCTGAACCACACTCGGTTGTATACCCCCCCCCACACAGTATAATTTACTTATCAGTATAGTTATTGGCCACGATAGTTTAGTGGTGTCATAAACTCATGGACCATTTGCAGGTGAGTTTGAGTCCTGTTGTCATTGAAGACCCGCAAAGTAGAGGCATTGATGGTCAAGTAGAGGCACTCATGCACGTTAAACAAGTCATGGCTCAAGATCCTCCCGTAGTGAGGTGTGGAAGTTTTTAGACTGAGGTTCCAGCTCATGTGCTGTCCACGTCTCTCTACTGAGGCTCAATATTATAAAGTCTGTTGCTTCAAAGTGTGAAGTTAATCAAAATAAAATTTTTATCTTCTGATAAATAATATCTTTATCTAGATCACTTATATAAATAAACAAGAAACTATGTTATAATCTGTACATATGATGGCCCATAGAACAACAAACATTTTAAAAATATTAAATTTATTAATAAATTATTAATAAATATTATTATAATAAATTAATTTTTATTAAAATTGCAATTATAGGAATAGTGCAATAGTGATTAGTGACAATATTTTTGAATTTTATAATAAAACTAAGAAATCACAATAGTACTTTTGAATATTTACATATTCCGTTAGCTTCTAAATTTTACAAAAGTTATATTAAGTTCTGAATGGTTACAAATGAATTTCATACGTGCATTAACAAAACTGAATAAATATTCTAAGAAATCGTGTAGGTTACAAAGAGTAAACTAAAACCACCGCATTTATTAAAAAAAAAATAGTAAGTAAAATATACCCACCGCATGAAAGAAAAGAAAACTTCTATCTATATTTTTGATTTTGAAGGTATTTTCAATTATGACAGTAATGTGTGTGATATGATTAAATACCTTTATATAACTTTATGAAAGCAACATATTTAAAACTGTGTTATAATAAACTTCATTTGTGCTCCTTAAGCTTGCTCTACAAGAGAATTTTATGTATTATAACAGTAGTTATATTACATCTTTAAATAATCTAAATGCTTAAAATGGATCACCAAGTAATTATTTAGCAAATATATATCCATATCTTTCATAAAAGATGGTTGAAACTCTTCGTATTATTTAAAGGCTAAGTGAAAAACACGCAACACAAATTTGCTTGTATTATCGTGTTGAAGCTGGGGTAAATAAATTACTATAATTAAGCTTAATATTAGAGCACTAACTTTATAATTTCCAAACAAAATCTAAACCGTTTACTTCATATATGTGTTCAATTATATACAAAACAAATGATGTTATTAAAAACTAAATGATTACTAACTAACATCACAAAAAGCAAAAATAAAAATTAAATCGCAAGTCTTAGACAATAGCGTTTCATCAGAGTTGAAGAGGAACATGCATGGAGAAGACGAGGATGCATTAGTCTAAAAAATATTTCATTTTATTTTGCGAGACTTGTATATTGGTGTAAACTAGCACATTTCGTGATGGTGAAAAACATTTCTGAGAAGCATTTTGCTTACTTTCTTTACATTTTTGTATAGTGAATTTTGTACCTTTTAGCATAATAAATACCAATGCTTGTACTCAATATGCAGTTTTAATACTTATTCTATAAATGTCTATTAGAAGTTATTCTGAGCAATGCCCTTTTTCTTAACAAATACCGATAATAATTACAAGATTCTTTTTATTCCGTATAATAGCAATTTAATCTTCAATTTTTAGATCATACAAATCATGAATTTTGCTGTGTTTTTTTTTTGTTTTTTATGTATACTCTGCCTCAAAAAATAAGCAACAACAAAATGGAAATAAAATTTTAAAAAAAATTACAGAAATCCAATTACATTTTCACAGTTTGTTGAGCAGAAGAGACAATGTCATTCAAAGCAACAGAGAGAAACTTCAATTAGCTTTTTTAAATAACCAGTATGAACATGTAGTTTGGGCGGAAAAAAAGGCTTAGTTGCTAACAGATATCAGTAGATCGTGTAAACACCTCTACCGGAGATACAGGCTCAATAGCGAGGAATCATACCTGCAAGTAGATCGTCAATTACACTTTTTGAAATCGGTGACCATTCTCGTTGTCAAGACATTAAGGTTTCCCAAAAGATTTGAACATAACGTTAAGATCTCTCCCGAGCATATTTTACACATATTTTATGCGGTTCATGTCGGGCGAACATACCGATCATTTTATTAGAAGTAGTGCTTCCCACCTCACGTATTGGTTGAAATTTGAGCTCTATGCACTCTTAAATTATCGTCCATAAACATGTCATCAAGATTCATGGCTGCCAGATATTGACGAACATGTGGGTCGAGGAGTACATCCCGATGAATAACTACTGTCACTGAACTGGGCAGCAAGCCTGGGAGATCAGTTTATCTGGAGACTGATATCATTCCCCAAACCATGCCACCAGCATGTTTGTAACTGTATCTTTCAAAGATATTGTGCGCTTGAGATCGAACTCCTGGGATTCTCTAGATATGTATTAGCCGTGAATCATTTTTATACTAAATCGGATGTCATCGGTGAATAATACATAGAGCCTTTGTTGTATGTCCAATGGATGTTGTGAAGAGCTCACGCGTTTTTTCATTAACATGTCCTTTTGGGTTCTTTGGGGCCAGAATAAATGGCAGTTCTTTTCCAACCAACCCGAGAAGTAAAACGTGAATGAAAGATGCAAATTAGGAAGCTTTTAAATAACAGAAGTTTAGAGTAAGTGGTGGGGCATTTGGGGAGTGTTATGATAGTCCGTGTTGCAAGTGTGAAGAGTATTTCGAGAAGTTAAGTGACAGTCAAGAGAGGTTACCCTTGACAGAGAGCCTTTAGTCAAGGTGGAACAATTCCACGCCAGTGAACCGCAACTTCAGTTAGGATCCGGTAGATTGCTGCTTCGTTGGACATTAATGTAGGAGTTACCATTTTAATATTCGGATCTGTGTTTACATTGAAATTGAGCTTAGGTGAGTTAGTTATTGATAGTGGTCCGGGTTACGTTATATCGATATTATATATTGTGTGTTTCGCCACCGTAGATTCTCTCACATATCATATTATTACGTAATCCGTTAATGGCTTAAGTTAAGATCTTAATAAAGTGATATTAAGATTATGACAGCTTCTGGTTCTTCATATAATCTTACACCTCTAGCTCACGCTGATAATCTAGGAGAAGGGCACCCAAGGGGTTCGCCCTCACAATGTGATCCGGACTCCACTGTAATCCAGCTCCTCTGTGAGATGATGTCAATGGCATCCGGACTGATGTCCTCTGAAACATACATACCTTTCATGCAGCCTTTTACACGCCGTTTGTAGGGATGTCACTATTCCTGATTATCCTAGGACTTCTACTGCCCGATATTTATTACACTGTATGTTCATTTTAATAGCGATTCCACCAGCCAATCATTGATGATCGAACGGTTGACATTTAAGCTTCGGACAATCTCCAACGATTGTTCCCAAGAAGGGATCCGCCCTATTGCATACCAGCTATGTTTTTCTTAAATGCCATCAAAGACTCATTTTCAAAACTTTGGAACAAAGAAATGAAGAAATGTGTGCCAAACAAACGAAACATCCAATACAAGGAAACAAGTCGCAAATGGTGAAATTATTTTTTTTATATCTATCTCATTACACAACCCTATCTGTGGTTATGCAAATATATATTTCCTCGCGAATCTGCTTAGTATTTCATCGGAAGGTGCATGTGCACATTTTATTGCTGTAACCTTTTATCTTCTTGAGTTATGCTAATTTTAATGTTCGCTTCTTATTTTTGAGACAGAGTGTAGTAACATGAATTGTACATGAACAGGAAACTTAAATATAAATGACGATATATTTAATGCACTGTAGTACTTCCAAAATATTTTCGCTCTCTATGTCTATTATTTATATCAATTCTAAGATGTGAATTTTTTATTTTCACTTTTTTTTTGGTTATTATCTATGCTTACAGAAATTTAATAGTATATTACTATTTTTGCAAAAAAATCTTTCAACAAAAAACATTTTTTTTTTCTTATCACTGCATTTATAAACACTTAACTCAGAATCACTTTTCCTCTCCGTAAAAAAGTCCGAGTTAATACATAATACTTAAAGGGAGCACACACTTATTCTTTTAAAGCTTTTAATTCTAGTTTCAATGCCTATTCAAAAACAGCAATTAAGCGCCCTTTAAAAGCTTCATAAGTAAATTTACTTAAAATAATTGGTTATATTGCTCATTAACTGTTCACTTAACTCGAGAGGTGAGTATTATTTCCTAGAGTAATCTTTCAAGGCACAAGAGTAGGAATTCTCTTTAAAAAATTGCTCTAAGTGTTCCCATTTATGTAATTGCGCTCTGCATACATTTTTTTTGGCATTCTAGATAAAAAATTCAGATATGGTTGTAATTAAATACGACAATAACCAACTTTAAATGAGTAAAATATTTCCCTTAGTAATGAAAAGATTAACATGTTCAAATTTTTAGAGGGGACGGGAGGTTAAAAAAATCATTTTTCAATACACCAAATGGAACGCCTGAATATAGTTTATAGATGTTAAGGTATCCGACTACGTTCGGAACCGTGATTTTAAAAAAGCACAAAAATGGATAATTTTCTTGATACTCAGATTAGAATACATGTATAAAATTATTTTAAGGACATTTTGACAAAAACAAATTATTTAAATACAATATGTTGACAAAAAATTAACTTAGAGAGAATAACCGTTTTTTTCAAAATGTTCTCCTTTTGTGAAAAATGCTTCTATTACATTAAGATTTTTCCTGCATATAGCTCAGACCTCTATACAGAGGTTCAGTTATGATTTTTGAAAAATTCACATTATTTTCAGAGTTACAACCCATTGAAATAATTATCGGCGTTTTTTTTCTTAAAATTTCTCCCTTCTGTTGTCGTAAAACATGGATAAACCCACTTCTAAGTTATATATTTCAAAAATTTTAGTTGAGACTCTCTACAGAGATCTGAGCTATATACGGGCAAAATATTATTGTAATAGAACCATTTTTCGCAAAAGGAGAATATTTTGAAAATGGGTCATTCAATGTTCATTTTTTTGTCAAAATATTGTACTTATATAATTTTTATCGTAATAATATTCTTAAAACAACTTTTTATACATTTTCATATCTAAGTAACACTAAATATCATAAATATTATCTATTTATACGTTTTTGCAAACTCGGATACCTTAAGAATACTTTTTCATTTATGTACATTGAGAGAGAGAGTTCTCGGTTTCTTTAACCCATTAAAAGCGAGAATAAAAGAAGGGTTTTTGTACCATTTCTTAATCAATTTACAAATTTCGAGTTATTTTGGCCACCCTCTTTTGGAGTTACTGGGACAAGATATTGCTATAATGCTGAAATCTATAAGATTGCCTAACTAAGAACCATATTATACTTATAGAGCTAGGCATGTCGGTTGTGCTGAGTATGATAGCAACGATGGATAATGCAAGACCGAAAGATCATTGTTTTTATTTTAGTAGTTTGCTTACACTTTTTAAATTGATTAAAATTCTAAAACAGAAATATACCTTTTATCGAAAGGTATGTTTCTCTTTTAGGTGAAATGTAATAGAATCAATAAGTTTGTATGATGAATAAGTTGGAATATATGACCTAGTTATTGGAAACTTCACAATTTTGTTAAGAATTTATTAAGGTCCGACAACGTTCAGAACCATGATTTTAAAAAAGCGCATAAATGGATAATTTTCATGATATTTAGTGTCACTTAGATTAGAATACATATATGAAATTGTTTTAAGGACATTTTGACAAAAAGAAATTATTTAAATACACTATTTTGGCCAAAAATTAATTTAGAATAACCATTTTTCAAAATGTTCTCCTTTTGTGAAAAATACTTCTATTATAATAATATTTTGCCTGTATATAGCTCAAACCTCTATACAGAGGCTCAACTATGATTTTCGAAAGTTTCACATTATTTTCAGAGTTACAACCCATTATCGGCGTTTTTTTCTTAAGAATTCCCCCCTCTGTTGTCGTAAAGCATGGATAAACTCACTTCTAAGTTATATATTTCAAAAATTCTAGTTGAGCCTCTGTAGAGAGGTCTGATATACAGGTAAAATATTATTATAATAGAAGAATTTTTTACAAAAGAAGAATATTTTGAAAATCTGTCCTTCTATGCTCATTTTTTGTCAAAATAGTGTACTTAAATAATTTTTTATTGTAATACTATTCTTAAAACAATTTTATATACATTTTCTAATCTAAGTGACACTAAATATCATAAATATTATCCATTTACATGCTTTTGAAAAATCACGGTTCCGAACGTAGTCGGATACCTTAAAACAGTTTGCAGAGAGCGTAAATTGGTGACGAATTTTTTCAGCTGTATAAATTTCACTTTGCTGTACGATATGGCTTACCTGATCATAGGGGAAGAACCATTTTAAGAATTTCTATCAATGTTTTACCTTTATTATCGCATTCACATTTGTTTTAAGTTACTTGAATTCTAATTCTCCATGACTAAAAATGTTGAAAGTGCACTTTTTTGCTCTAATTCAGGATAGGTTTTTCCCTTTTTATGCTTTCTTTTTTCTTGGATCTATAAATACTTAAGTACACCTTCCACTGTGTAATTTTAATGAAAATTGTTTGGACAGGTATATTCCAGAACGTTTTCGTCTTTATCTGGAAAATATCATCCAATATAACTGACGATATTTTATTTATATCTATATTACAGGCCAAGGTCTTCTTCATCCATATAAAAATCATCATTACATTTATCAAGTACTCTTGGTCTCCGAAAGTTTACCAATCCATAATTAATCAAATTGAATAATACAAAAAGTATTTACAAGAATATTAATAGAACAATCATTGATTAAAATCCATCTAAGTTGCTTTAACATAGCTCAAAACCGGGGAGACTATGTAAATAAAATCTTTGTGTTTCACATCAAAGTTCATACCCTCCTGTATTAAAAATATAGAAATTGCCTTACACGATGGGCATAAACAATTGGAGAGTGCGTCGCCAAAATATTTAGAAATATGCTGGTTTCAAAATCATCTGCTCCCAGCATCTGATATTTCTATTCAACCTCTCCTTCATTTTGGAGTTGTTCCAAAAACGCAATGCATCGGAAGAAATGAAACTTATATTTACAATGCGGATATAGTAAATCATTTTACAATATAATAACTATGAGTCCCAAATAGGAATCATTCCATTTATCAAATGTTTAATCGATGAAATACACAATTTACTTAATTTTAATGTTATGTTATTCAGAACACACACATATATAGTTGTAGTAAGAAGATAAAATCTTTTTTTCAAATAATTCGTTAGACATTCACTTACTAAATAAACAAATGAGAAAAAATGACATACACAAAGAAATTTGGAACAAAGTATCAAATGTGCATGTTTATATTCAAATACCACAAGATTAACTATATATTAAACTCTTTCTTTTATTTAAGACAGCGTTCCCAAACTGTGGAGCACGCCCCCCCCCCCTTGGGGGCGTGATAACTCTACGATGGGGGCACGAGCATATTGAAAAGTCAAAAGCAAAAGATTATTTTTTAAAAAAATACTTATTTACTGAAAGTAAACAAACAAAAAAATACGTTTTGACATAATAAAAAATGTACACATTTAATCTGATATAATACACTTACAAAAGTATCAGTACTGCAAAATATATCTCATAATTCATTTAACAATACTAAGTTAAGAACAAGTTTAATAATTACCAGTGATCCCATAGTTGTGTCATATATAAAACTATATACAAAAATTAATACTTATCTTGATAATTTTTTGTGCGGCTTATGATTAATCCCTTAACTGCCGATTAAAAGATATGCTATTCGTTCCCCAATACCACCATTTTCCACGGAGGCGTGCTTATGTAATGTATTAGGGAGGGGGGGGGGGGGAAAAGGAAAAATAAGCAAACCATCTGAAATAAGTACATCTTTCGCAAACACTGTCCTTTTATTGCATTCCAAGGCCTTCGGAATAATTTTATGGATGCAGTTCCCGGAAAAGATCATATTTTTGTCAGACGTATATATACGTCCGGGGAAAATAAAGTTTTGGATGAGCGAGACTTATATATGCCGGTGGCAATTAAGAGGTTTTAGTTCGTATTGTAACTTTTGCATTAAAGTATCGTATTATTGAATTCAATACATTGCTATTGTATGGAGGGGATTGCGATGAAAATTATGATTGAATATTGGGTCGCAAGTATTGAAAGTTTGAGAACCACTGCTTTAAGAACATAACTGTTTATGAACAAAGTCAGAAATTAAAGATATGCAGCATTAAAAACATATTTTTCCTTCAAATGGGTTGCATTTTGGCAGTATAACCTTTTGCAGACACTGAAAACCCCCAAGTGCGAGAGCCATTTCATTGGTGGCCCATTTAGTGGCGGCTCCCGCTACCAAATTTTTGACGCTTAAATTGATTAAATTTTCAATTTTTTCAATTTTGGATTTATAATTTTGTCGAGACTACTAGAGCAAAATAGATACCCAAGGGATCTTTTACGTGCCGCCAAATCATATGAGAAGCGTGCCTACGAGTTTTCATCCAGAACATTCATTCTCTACTACTACATGTCCTCTGAGACAAGAAAAATTCCACCGCAGTTTTGCTGACAGAAACAACGGCTCTGTATTGCATAGTTTACAGGTCAATTCTTTCATATTCAACTTGAGTGTGCTGGGGAGTTGCGCATTTCATATAAGTTACAGTATCCAGAATGGTGCCCCTGTAAAATTTTCATTATATCTGACCACTCTTTTTTTCGTGTTGCAATATCAATGACACATATTTTTAGTTATTAGTTAAGGGGACATGGTACAATTTAAGCAAAATGTTTTAATTTAAGGAATTTCAAAATTTTTTGGTTGCATCCTATGTGTGTATACTATGTAAAACAGATTTTGTGTTCAATATTTCAGAAAAAAATAGCCATTTAACTTTTTAAGGAAAAAAAATTTAAGAAGTTATTTTGAAATGCTACTCCTCCTACAAAAATTTACGTACACGCATGAAATTTGATTTACATCAAACTATATATATAACAATAGTTGATATGGGTTTTCCGATAACTTGTTTGGTATTTGTACAATGCTTCTTTTTATGAATGTTTATTGAAAATTCCTTAAAAAACGTATAAGTTCTAAGTTCAATTATTTTTTTAAAAAATAAGTATTGCTTTCATTCAAAAATGCATACCAACTTTTGTTACATGTATTATTGGCAGTAAATAAAAAAAATTCAAAACATTAGGCACAATTGAAAAAAAAAGCCTTGGCATTTTAAATAAAGACAAACTAGTTATTTTATCTTTCTGAGATAAGTAAGTTTAAAGTTTTGGTTTGCCATAGGGATGTGAATAAAAAAGAACATAAAATATATAATAATTCTGTATTTTTTAAGTTTAGAGCTTTCAAATTTTGTGAGGGTATAGAAAAGTATATAAATAATAATTTAGGCAAAAAAAAATTAGATTTTATTTTTTGACCGATTTTGGTCAATTAAACCGTACTGTGAATACTTTAAGGCCTACCAGAGTTATTCACAACCATTACATATGAACTGCAATCGACATAATTTAAATGAAGTCTAAAACTGGTCTTGGTCTTAAGTATTGAAAATTTTGTTTATGTATTGCGGTCAAATGATTTAACTTCGAATTGTTTTGATTTCAAACTCATATTTTAGAAAGATTTGACAGTAAAATTGAAACGTTTATCCTTTGTATGATACCACTATTTAGGACACTAAGTAGTAATTTAGTTTTGTGTTACTAGTTAAAAAATTTCTGAAAGAACTGTTTTCACTAATTTATTTTATGAATTCAGAAGTTATATTTGGTTAATTATATTGAATACAATTACTATTTTTTACAATTACTATAACAAGAAAAACATTATTACTTGCTTCTATATATTATTATTACAAAGATTTTTTTCTCAAAGGCACCAAATCTTGAATGAGTGGGTTGTGTTATCATGATAAATCTAGAGTAAAAAAGTAAGTAATGAAGTCTTTAGATCGATAAAGATTCTTTCTTCAGTAGCGTAATATTTTTTAGAAAAAATATTTTACATTAGCATAGTATTAAGACCGTTTTCAGAAAGATATTTTTATATCATGTACGACTGGATTAAAAAAAAATTCTCAAAAGAAAAAAAAATGTCTGTACCTTATTTAGTTTTCATAGTTTTTCATAAACCTTATTCTTTTATTCAGAGTATCCAAAGTTTAATGTTTCTCATAAATTTTACAGCATCTAGATCTTTTCGCCCTTTATGATACAAAGTAAGTCGTCTTCGTAATCTCTTACACACTGTCGTCTCCACAAGAGATACTGAAAAAATTGTTAAGTTTGTACTTTATTTAAGAAAAATTAACTTTTGCTTACATTAAAAATTTTGCAAAATGTTTGCTTACACAAAATTAAAAGTAGACGTGCATTTATAATACACTTTGAAATCTCAGTTTTTGCCAAATGCACTAAATGTTTCTTGTTCTGCAACACATTTCAAACTATATTTAGCTCAGAATATCTCCGTTATGTGAATTTCCTTCCTTATGTTGTAAATTAAATGGCTTGGACATATTTTTTCATGTCCTATTGGATTATCAGTCATTCTCTTAAAAGCTTAATCTCTGGTAAAAATGCATCAATTGCTTGGATACGATTATTTAATTTGGATTTAGATTTAATTGTATTATTGTATTTTATCAATATTAATTAGGATATTATTTTATCAATATCAATATTATTTTATCAATACCAATATAAATATTTATGTGCATTTTCGTTTTACACCTGAATTATTATTTATTGTAATAATTTTTTGTGTTATGTACAAATGAAACAAGTAAATAGTAAACTTTTCTCTTAATTTATGCTGCTGTTACAGCATAAATCAAGAGAAAAAAAATATTAAGCCTGATTTGATATGTTAAATGTAGTCGACGTACTTAGAAAATTGTGTAATGTACTTCTTAGTTTGTTTGTTTTTTTGCCCACTGTCATAGAGTTCTATCCAACCTTGGTATCTATTTTCAGGATTAAATTCTTCCAATTTTTACATAAACGTGGCGTTTGCATGAAAAAATTCTTGTATAATCTAATTTCACATTTTAGAAACATTCCAAAAATACACTTTTTTTATACGGACAACCTATTGTAAAGATTAAGCCCTCCACTCCCGCAGTATTTATATGAAACAAGAAACTAATTTTATTTCAGAAAAATGGATTGACTTATATGCAAGCGAGCAGTATTATAAAATTCGCTCGCTTTCTAAGGAGTAGCGAATTTAGAATAAAATATTATTTATCGCGAGTTTTTTATCGGAAAAGAATTTTGGCTCTATTCTCCAACATTTTGCAAAGACAACCTTAAGGCGATGAAATATTTTTTGTTGCTGAAATAATTTTTTATATATGTGTACATTTCTTACAAACAAATGAAAGTTTTCAGTTATTGTAATCATATGCCTGGAGTATGAAAAGAGGTTTATTTTGTATTTCTTTTTCGTCACAGGAAACAAAACATCCATACGTGTTTTAAAAAATAAATATTTTTCTAATAATAGACTTATTACGGAAGTTTGAAAAAGCAAGAAACTAATTTTTTTTTATTTCAGTATTGGAATAATAAATAGAAATTTATTAAATATAAGACGGAAAAATAAATTTATTGCAAAAAAATAATATAATTCTTATTCTTTATTTTAAAGTCCACTTGCTCTTTGTAGAAAATATACATTTTCCTTATATTTTTTTTATTCAAAAGATTTTATATTCAAACAAAAACGCTTTTCTGATAATTCTTCAATGGAAATGAATATTGGTAAGCTTTTATTTAATTTAATTGTTAAAAATTAAGACTAAAAATATATGTTTAATGATATTTATAGTGTAAAATATGTTTAATGTAGACAAAATTTGTAACAAGCAAAATTATATATGATCCCCAAAAACAATTTTAAGATAACTAGAATGCTAATTGTGAGGTACAAAATTATAAAAACAATGGATTTCAACAGGTATATAAACTAAAGAGAATATAATTTATAATTTAAGTACCTTATAAACCCAAAAGATACAATGAGAAAATTTTAATTTCAATCGAATTGAAAAAGTACAACGAAGTTGTAAATTCTTGTGACCAACATAAAGAAAGTAAGAATACAGATTGTGAAGATTAATGTTTAAAATAATTCACAACTACATAATTTAAAGACTTTTTATTAAGAAGTTTATATTTAGAAAAGGCATGAAAAACCTTTCTACGTTATTTTATACGAGGAAGAACAGCTCTTGAGTTTTGTGTTTAATATTATTAATTAAATAGAATAAAGCTCTCTCAATATTTAGCTAAGTTAAGTATCAATAACGTAATTGAAATCAGATATGTAGATTACAAAAACACAATGCATTCCAATAATTTGTCTCAGATTTAAAATCGTTTTTCCACATGTAATATTAGACATACGGAAAAGAGGGATTTAATACTTTTAATCGAATATTGCCTCCTGCTATATTGTACTACTTGTATTACTTTTACTTGAACTATAATTTGAAATGATATTTCTTCCAAGACAATCTAAATGCGAACAATTTGTATTTCCTTGAATTGGCGCACTTATTAAGAAAATTTTTATAATCTAAGTATTCTTAGAATACTGAAATGTGAAACTTTGCCTTATAGCTTCAAAATTACATAAAAACATAGATAAAACTAGATATTACTAGTATTTAAATGCGTATAAGAAAACATAAGCTGTAATATTTACTGAAATTTTATAGCTGTAAAATTCAATTAAGGCTACACAGTAACCTTTTTCAAAAAATGTTTTTAGAGACAGTAACAGTAAAAATAATTTATGTTTTATATTCAGATCACATTATTAAGTTGATTCTGAAAATAAAAATTCAGTTTGACAAGCCATTGTCTTACAATTTAAAAAAAAAGAATTTTCGAAGTTTTTTCAAACTCTTGTAAAATGCTCATTTTTTATAATTTTTAGTCATTTTAAGTTATTCATGTTTCTTAGATTATTGCAAAGAAAAGTTCGTATTGATTTGAAAATCTATATTCTTGTTGATTTTTAATAGTTATTTTTCTAAAAAAACCTGGAAAAAACGCAAAATTTATTAAATAGTATCCTTAGCATTTCTTAAAAAAATAACTAGACATCTCAGCCCTAAATCCATACTAACCTTTATAGAATATACGTTTGGGAGTAGATACAAAAATTTCAAGGCTGTAGGATGAACAGAAAAAAAGCATTGGGGATTTGAAAACACTTATACCTTCAAAATTTAAAGTCTGAGAAAAACGCATTTAAAGTTTATAAAATCATAAAACAAAAACTTATAATGGCCATAAAAAGCTCTAATTTTTAATATGTTATTTTCAATTGTATGTTCTACATTAAAATATTATTTTAATTAAATATGACTGAAAATAATTTTTTCAATTCAAAATATATTTTTGCATAATATTGATAGCATTTGTTACGATGACAGTTTATTCAGCTTAATCTTAACATAATATTTTCACTAAAAGTTTGAAACACAAAATATTTATGTATAAAATAATAATGATACTAACTTAAGTTAAAAGTAGCCGGGTTCTTCATAAAATAAAATTTTTTTTCAGTTTTAAACTGGGCAATTTAGGAAGTTTTAGTTCTTGTACCACTTTAAAATACTGAAATATAGCGCTACAATATGTTTACTATAATGTAGTTTGGTACATCAAGGAAATATTCAGGTTTACCAGCAATACTTAAATTCAGAATACTTGTATTCGGGTCTAATTGCAGCATCAGCTGAGGACTGATTTTTAGATACATAATTTTCAGTAGTTTTCCATCTCTTTTTGTAATATGTTTTCTCACGGCAACTTGAGAATGTTTTAGGCATTTCATTTTCTCAACAGGAAAAAAAAAACTAATGATAAAGCTTCTAAGGTATATAAACTATTTTTTAAAGCAAAAATTGGCCTTGAAATAAATTTTAATTAATTAATTATGAGAATTCAAAAAACTCAAAACATAATCAAGCAAAATTGATTTTAGTACTGAAAATTGGAATTAATAAACTTTTTACATTAAAAGAGTTGATTGTGCTAAAAAATATTTTTAATTAATTCAATTTAAGAGTGGGAAAATGCTTTGAAACCGAAACCAAAACCACACATAGCTCAGAAAAAATTCAAATATCTTAAGAACTAATTTGTTAACAGATCTGAAATTTGGCAGCAGAATTTTCAATGATATGGACCACAAAAAAAATTTGTAAATAGGAAATGTGAAGGGTACTGGGTTGTCTTAGAAGGATTTTAACTATTGTGAACCTTGTTCTTGAAGTTGATGTATTTTTCATATTGTATTCTTACTTCGTTTCTCTGAATGTCCTCCAAAATTATACAATACATCTTTAAAGAATAAGCATATGACTCTTTTCAAAATTATATGGATCTTTGAAATGTTTTGTAAAAACAAGAAGATGTCATTAAAAAGTCTGAATTTTTCTAGTATTTCAGTTGGTATCTTCACACACTTTGAAATGAATGAATTTAAACTCTTTCATATTAAACCTTCATCCTTCTATTTTACTCCTCGTAAAGTATCTCTCACTTTCTCTGTGCTTTGCATACAACCTCTAGAAATTTAATTTTTAGGAAATAAACAAATGCCTGAAGTTTTAAGCTTATCTTCAGCGGTATTAAGCCATCAATTTTTATACCATTCAATTCTACTTATCTCATTTTATAGGAAAACATTGATAAACTCCGTAAAAATAATTCATTACAAGCTTCGCCTTAACCAATAACAGTTTTATACTTATGCCCTCTAGCGATATTAAAGGAACTTGATGTGGTCTTTTACGGCACTTTAAAAGCCCAATTAAGGTGCATTTTTCTAAGATGACTGCCATGATGTGTCCAGGAATTCCTTTATATATTAGACCATGGCTTTATTGTGATGCCTGTTATGAGTTGGCGGTAAATTAAAGCATGGAGCGATAAAATTGCTTCTTTGAATATTTAGAAATGGATAGTTTAAACCCCAAATTGCCTACAATGGATAATGCGACCTTTGACGGATTGAAAAGACCTTGCTCAATTTATATATATCCTGTATTAATACTACTTTAATATTAATATTCAGTTAAATGGTAATAATATTTATAATAAAAGTGACAAGTTTGATCTTATTTATTAGACAGTTCTACTTACCTTTGTTATTTCGTTCGGAGTCTTGTAAATTTAATGAAAATATGGATTTTTACTATAAGATATTTTTACAGAATTCTTAAGAAAAATTTATCATTTATTTAAAATTTTGTTTTTTTTTTAAAAATGAATTTATTTTTTACTTTAAATCAACGGATATATAATGAAGAAAAGTGTGTGTAATTTATCATGTATTCTCTTTTTATTTTCAGACTTTGATAAATTTCAACACCCATTAATACGCCGAAGTTTCAACTTTTGGTGTATATCTTATTATTTTATCTATTTACTCTACTACCTTATTTTAATTAATTTTTACTTATTTTAAATTCCATTTAAAATACACTATTGGCCATCCAAAATGTAATTACATACAGATAAGAATCCAATAAGTGGGAATTTGCAAACTTCTATATATATAAGTCATGCAAATTATTCATACCACAGTTTCTGAATCTGGCATAAGAAAAAGAATGATATATAGATTGCGAATTAGTGTTTATATTGGGTGAAAAATTAAAAAGTGGTGATGCGATAATGTAAAATCATTAGATACTGTGGAAGGAAGGAATGACCGATTGAAAGGTTGCATCAACCTAATACCACTAACAATGAGGAAAGGCATGGACGCGTGACAATAACTGAAAATATGATGAATTAGATGAGAATACAGGCACAAGAGTTATGGCTGCTCTCTTTCTTACACATACTCTGTGTTCACTTATAGTATTATAAGTTGTCCTCACTAAAAGAGAATTTTGTTGAAGCATCCTTTGATTGTTCACCACTGCTATGTATGAATGAACTATGATTCACAAACAAATAACACAAGCTAATCTTTTCAGAAGAATAATAACTCTATCCATAATATGATGATGATCATAATCGAATCTGGTGGCATTAAGGCAAGGAGTATGTTTCTTGTATTATGCATTGCCAAAGTGGTCTTTCACTGGTGTCATGGTTTGAAGAGAATTGGAAGCTACTACTGTATTTATATCTAACTTATATACGCCTCTGATTACTCTTTCCCTTGATTAATTGTTAGAAAAATGTTTGACCGCGAATGACATTCAACATCTTTGAAAGTTGTGCAACACTTTTGGTAAACAACAATTCGTAGTTTTCGTCACACCAATGCATCATTTTTTCATAATCGTTAAGTTATTGGTCATGCCTTTAGTGAAAATTCTGGGAATTTTTAATTAACAAATTAGGATTGTCCACAGTAATAAAGCTGCATAATTTTTTCCATTTCGATTCGCTACTATAGCTTCAAGTGTAATTAATTCTAATCAAACTGCTGCCGAAACTACAATTAAGAAATATATTAAAAGAGAGATAAAAGAGATGATGTATCATTAGGTTCAGCTGAAATAAAATATTTTACATTTTGATGCATTATATATATGTAATATATACTAACGTCCAAAATTAAGGTTACATGCAGGTTTTTCGTCATATTTTTAAAATGCTTCCAGTAAAACTGATAGAATTTGTATTTTACATAAATTGTAGAACGGGTAGTACAACATTAACCTTCAATTTAGAAAAAGATGATGTTTAGATTTAGTTTTTGCAGAACTACTGGATTGAGACCGCTCAAGTATATGAGAATTTTGCCTCCAGTTTTGTGAATACTGCATTAAAGCAAGTAAGTTATATATATATATATATATAGTCCCTTTGCAATGAAAATGACTTCTTATAATCGTTTGGATGATTTCTTTAGATGGAGAGCCTTTGGCGGGCTTGAATTTAACCAGTCTCAAGCGGAGGGGGCTCGATGGGTACAAGTAGCCCGAAAGTGGTCTTCAGGTTATAGAATCAATTCCAAACAAGTGGTATTGTGACTAAGAAGGTCTACAAGGACGTTACAGAGCAACGGCACTTGTACAGGATCGCTATTTGGCATTAAGTGTACGACGACATAGGTACACAACAGCTCCTCAGCTTGCTCGTGACATTGATGCTGTGTTTAAAGAAGAGTTTCTAGACAAACAGTCCACAACTGTTTAACAGAGACTGGTCTTTACTCCCGGCGTCCATTCTGATGCGTCCCTTTGATTGAAGCAGGAAAGACCAAATATTATGGAGTTGAAAACATCACTCGTATATATACATATAGTATACATTGCATATGCATATAGTATATGCAATGTCTGTTAAAAAACTGACATTTTCATACATCAGTCATTAGGAAAAATATGTCAATTACTTTGTGGAATTAGAATCCTAATCAAATTCAAGGTAAGCGCCTTCACACACTTAGCCCAGCATTTTTTCCATTGCCGAAAACTCTTTTGGGAGTCTTTTTTTGGAAAGGTGTTGAACTCCACTAAGAACGTATTTTGCAGAAATTGATTCAAGTAGGCGAGCGGGATCGTCACGAATACAAAAAATCAGTGTTTGAGTTATACATAGAGACTTTAAATTTGGCACACTTGTTTTTTTTTTGTTTGTTGTTGAACAGAGATCCATTAAGAATCTGTTTTGCAGAAGTCAACTCTCAAAGAGAGAGAGAGTCTTGAAGGGCAAAAATAAAGAATTCTGCCCTTAATTTGAACTGTACTTACGAAGCTCCGACTTAAGATTTGGGAAGCGTGTTTCTTTTGTTGCGCTAAGAACGGGTGTAAGGGAAAATTGTCTCCCAAAAGGCTGGAGTATGGAGGCGTTAAATATAAGCATACTTACCTCTTAGAAATTCACGTTCTGTTTGTTTTAAGTCAAGAGGCGAAGGCTATAAGAATGCTTTTGAATACAATCGAGAGCTTAAAGTTAGGACACAGATATCAATAATCTAAAAATAACACTATATAGTCGTATAACATTGTAAAATACCCAACGTAGCGGGATGGTAATGAGTAATAGGATAAAATGGATATGATGTTATTGCAGAGTATTATTATAAAGCACAACATACGGCCCCTGGTGATCGGCAGTACCAAAACTATAGCTACACCCCACTCATAAAGATTTTAAATATTAATTGTAACGCGTGTGCGATCTTCGCTAATTTCAACAAATTTTCAATTTTTGAGGTGCCTGCCTATGTTACCAAGAAATCTTTATGCTACTGACTTGATAATAACAAAGAAACATGTACTAACCAGGATTCATAATGAAAACTAATCTAAAATTAAAAATGTGCTGTTTGATCTGTGTATTAACATGACAATAATTTCCAATGAAAACTCAAGAGTTTTACATGATAATTAAAAGTAGAAAGTGATCTTTTGTAGTCAGTTAAGAAAGGCAATG